>ML811458.1:181240-192525 GCA_009831015.1 Picea engelmannii
ATGACTGAAATGTTTTCTTTACATCAAAAAGTGTGTAAAAGAGCAAAATATTGGTTCTTTCCACCCATACAACATCTCCTGACAAGGCATACAAAAATATGATCACCAGAGAGATTCTAATCTCCCCGCACTACGTTATGTTGTGAGTAACACACTACTGCGCGCACTACGTGCCTCAACAGAGAATTAACATTCTCCGGTACTCCTATAGTGTGTCGCTGTAGATGTAAAGGCACATCCCCCCTCCGTAGAGGAGGGATGCCCACCATAAGGCCTTGGAGGTTCCTTTTGACCTCCCGGAGACCCATCACTGGCACCACCGGATCTGCTGCAACTGGGGCACCTCCACGATGCCCTGGTACTAGTATATCAACAGGGCGCACTGCTCCCTTGTCTGCATGTTGGAAACAAAACATCTGATAAGACTCTTTTACATACCCCAAAAAATACATATACATAAAAAAGTTAAAAACCAAAATTAGACAAGGTATGGCTTAATCTCTTACCTGACTCATCCCAGTCTTCCCCCGCGGGAAAAATCAAGTCCATACTCCCACGGAAGTCTACATCGGCATAGGGGAATTCCTCTATCCAGAGGTACTGCCGTCTCAACCAAGCAAAGAAATCACCAGTAAAGTGGAACTCTAACTCTGAAACTAGCCTTGGAGACAGACTAGTCCACCTCTCCATCCGAGGCTCATCCACTGGCCATACTGCCAGTGCTATCTGAGGTTGCATCTGAGGGATGCGCTCTAAGAAAAACAAGACCAAAAACGAGCCATAGCCGAACTGCTTCTGATCAGTCCTACACCGTGAGATCTGTTCCTTCACATTCCGAAGGAACGTTTCACTCTAGTTGAACAGTGCTGGTTCCAAACACTGAACACCATAGGCCACCTGCGATCTCGATGAAAAATGAGCACTAGTGCTACCGGTCATGCTTGTGATAGAAAATAATATAGATCGAAGAGGTAGATCTCGTATATCCTTGATAGGGATCCTGCCCCCTACCAACCTTGCTCCCAGAACGCAATGGCATGCCAGATACACGTCCACCTGCTCAGGTAATGCCCTCTTCCTAGTAAAGGATATGGGGACCCCTCTTTTCGAGAGGCCGATCAAAAAGTACACATCTTCCAACTCGATGGTTAGGAGTTGTGTGCCGATACAAAATCCCTGTTTCGTGACGTCCCAAAGGCCAATCATGTGCTCAAGCAGTAGAATCTCTCTCTTCATTTTTTGCAATTTGAAAAACTTGAGCAAGCCACAGGCCCGCAAAGAGGCCCGTGTACGAGGACTCCGTAGAGAGGCTAAATCATCCATCTTGTGTTCCCTCTCTTTCCATTCAATCATGATTGCCGAAGACACCTACAAAACAAAAAATCAAGAATTTCATTATTCCTCACGTTTTTGTAATTTTGGCGATTTTCAAAAGCATTTTAAAACATGAAAAAAAGTACCCATGTCATCTAAAAGCAACCAATCACTCTTTTTTACCACCACGCCCTTTAATATTTACCAAATAATAATTAAAACGTGTTAAAAATGAAAAATGACCTTGGGGGGGGCGTGGGCATTTGGGGAGAATTTTTAAGAGCTATTTTGCTAAGAATGACCTGCCTAATTGATTTCAAGGGTGTAGACATCCTAACAACCCTTCTCTAACACATTTTTGCAAAATAATCCCCCTATTTTATCAATGTTTAAAAAGAAGTCGATTTGGTTCAAAGAGGGACGACCTAGGGCTTTGTGTTTTAAATGAATAATACCATGAAAATCAATTTGAAACTGTGTAATTGAAAGAGAAAGGGATGGGCACCTACCTGGTTCGAATGGTGAGCGAAATGGTCGATCGTAGCTCTGGCAGCAAGAAAAACAAGATTTGCTTCAAATTGAGATTCTCCAACACTCCAAAAATCCTTGCAAATGAAATGGTAAATAAGTTTCCAAATCAATTGTTATTTATAGAATTTCATTTTTTATAAGATATGGTCATTTGTGGGTTTCTCTAATGATGAAATGGCTTCACTGAACTCTGGTTTGTAGTTTCTGGCATCGCAGGTTTCTTGGCAATTCTAATGAATCATTCACCTTGTCGCATTTATGAGCATAGTCTTAGTTCATTCTCGAGCTCAACAATATGAGAACGTAACCGGGTAAACTTTTATCTCTTTCTCAGACCGATATGGATACAAACACATGAAAAAGGAACCCCCTGGAGTCTCCTTTAAACCCTTTTCAGACTCTCTAAATATGAAAAGATTGTCAAGCGATCTTGCTTTCTTTCACACTCATTAAAAGATCAGAAAGAGCATCTTTCGAGCGATAGTTTAACCCTTTTTCAGTCTCGTTGGACTACTGTACGAAAAAGGAACTGAGAGTGTTCTCTTTTAAGTTTTTTTCCAAACTCTATAATCTCGAAAAACCTTCGAGTTTTCTGTCTTCGGACTCGGGAAAGCACACATCGACAGGCCCATACGGGACCGATCCCTTACTTCTTCCGGTTCGTTAAACAAAGGAAGAAGGAATTACCGAAGGTGAATTATATCGAGCATGTGTTATCCTCCTCGAGCTCGTTAAATCAAAAATAGGTACTCATCTATATGTATGGGGGAAAAATTGAAAGGAGCAAGCCAAGTAGTCTCTTGAGAACATCATACAACACTTCTTAGAGTCACCCTTGAACATGACACTTTGTCATTTACATACATCATAATCCGCTAAACCTCTGCACTGAGCCAATCCTTTGAGTTCCTTTCACTCCTCTGGGTCACCTGACACAAGTCATCACATCCATTGCATAGTCTTGATCCATGTCATGTTTCACTGTTGTGCCTCAGTGTTCAAGGGAAGTATCCACCTTGAGAGTCAACCATCCCAAATATCTTGTCTCAAAACCTGTGTTAGTCCATGTTCTTTTGATCTACCAATTACATTTTTATATGCGTTTCGCGTCGTTGATGGGGGATACATCAAGGCCCTCCCTCGACGAGTCTATTCATGTCAACTTCAACACATTATCTGGGAATTAGAATTAGAAACTAATTAGTACTTTGGGGCCTGCATGCCTCAATGGCAGGCCTCCTCATGTTCGACAGTGGGTTTACACCATTGACCTCTGATCGAATGATTCCACGAATGTTCAACCTCATCTCATATATTCACATTCGGTGTAATGTACTAAGGTACCTTAGGAATCATTGACATTAATGGTGATCTCCCTCGCACTTGTTAACGGTTTACCTCATTGACCGATAATCAAGTGGTTTCTGCCATGTTCGACACCAAGACATCTATTCACATGGTTAGAATCGTATCGCACTAGGATTGGTAATAAGACCCTAGGTTGAATAATTCACTTTGATATATGTTTCTCCCAGGTTGCAAAGGATTTTTTGGACAAAGAACACATACATTGTTACATAGATCCACTTTGTATTGGTCGTGGCTATGTATTATCATCTCGTAGATCCACTGTGTATTCTTCATGGCTACAATCAGTCCGAGTCATCACAGTATAGATCCACATTGTATCTTTGGTGGCTATACTCTTTTATCAATACAATTATGGATCTACAATGTATATTATGGCGGCCATACCTTACAAGTCTCGATCACCCAAGCATAGGTATGCCTGCCTTGGGTCTTGAAATATGTCATGATATTTGTTGGATGTTTGTGTGCAACTTCCATCAGGTTCTCCGAGTCTATACCCTTGCTTGAACGTCTACAAAGTATTTCAGTCATCAGTTCGTATCTTCTGACTTCATACTTTGGGGGGCATTCTGTTACACGTCAAAATTGCTCAACTGGATAAGTGTCGCATATTCCTCTCAATTGTCGCAAGTGTCGCAACTTCCTTACAACTTTCACAAGTGTCGCAAGTTGGTTACAAGTTTTGCAAATGTTGTTTAAGCATACTTCCATGATGACGACACTAAGGAGACACTTAAAACATGTTATGTACTTGGTTTGAAGAAGGAGAACTGGTTCACTGGAGTCAGGTAACTCTTAACACCTGAAGAGGGATTTTCAATCAAGAGTTTGGAGGGTGAACGCTCCCCTAAAATAGCCTTAGGAGCGTTGGTGCTCCCCTATAAGGCCTCAGGGAGCGTTATAACGCTTCCTCACCCCTCTGTAGGAGCGCTGCTCAATTTTGAAGTGCTAGCGCTCCCCTTAACCTTCTCAGGGAGCGTTCTAACACTCTAATGCCCCTTCTGAAGGAGCGCTCCCTAATCTGGGTCAGTTGTTAGCCCGTTGAGGAGAATGAGGAAAGGATATTTCGAAATTAGAAGGCATTTGTACTCAAATTATTGGTTTCATCAATAGATCCCTGATCTAAGGAGGAGGTTCCCAACTTGTTCTAAACATAACTCAAGAGGTTAGGCTCCTCTCAACCTATATAAGCAAGATCTATGATGGTGGAAAGGGGGGATAATTGCTAGCATGAAACCTATGATCTCATAGGAAACACATAGTCAACCAAAGGAGAAGTGATCAGTGAAGCTGTTGTCAGCCAGGTTGTGGATCTTTTGAGCAAGGGTTAGACGAAGGGGACTTGACGAAGCTGTCGCATTCACATCTACGATTGTAAGTACTGCTGTCGTTATTCTCATTAATATGACACGCTTGGCCTGTTTCTTTCTAGTTTGTGTCTGATGTTACATGAACTTATCATTAATTGATAGATCTATTTTCAAGCTAATATCAATAGAGTAGGAAGTAGTCGTACCTTGTTTGTCTGCAGAACTTAGCGAGGAGCAAAGGATTGGAGCGCAACTCGGAGCGTGCAGGGACAAACGTCGATAAAGAGGTACTGTTTTTATCCTTCCTTCTCATGTATTAGTTTAGATAGATTTGAAAGGAAGTCAGTGTCCACATTAATCATTTTTCTATCTAGGGTTAAGGTCAAGCTCTTAGAGGCAATCTACCTGTCCGCGGGGAGATTTTCCTACAACACTCCTCTATGAATAGGATAGAGATTTGTTAGGGGCTGGGAAATTTGAACCCATGTGGTGAGGTCCTTACATTGTTCGCCGAGTTTTGGAAAAAGGAGCATATGAGTTGGTTGATTACGATGGTATCCCTTTGAGTGAACCCAGGAATGGGTTGTACTTGAAGAAGTACTATGCATAAATTATCTATGCACAAGTACTTGTATTTTAATGTATCATACTTTGTGTGTGCTACTATAGTTTTCTTTGGTCGTTATTTGGTCTCTACCCTTATGTGATGTTTTGTTTGATTTCCAAATGTCGGAGTCTTCGCTACCCTATATTGGCTTTGCTGATGGTGCTATCTGTAGTACTCGGAACCTTGCTTTCGCTACGTGGGCAATCTATGCTCCAACAAATGAACTTGTATCTTTACAAGGTGTATGCCTTGGCCATGCAACCAACAACATTGCAGAGTATAGCATCGCTATTGAATTATTGGTTGATGCTATCTCTCTTGGAATTTGTCATTTGGTTGTGCGACTTGACTCACAGCTCGTAGTACTACAACTAAGTAATATCTACTCTATTCGAAGCCCTACTTTGTTACGAGTGTATTTGCGAATTCGCCTCTTGGAACATTATTTTGATCACATTGAATATCAACATATTCCTAGATGTCTTAATACATTAATGAATGCATTGGCTAATTATGTATTGGACAGACATTTGAACCATTTATAAATTAAACACATAAAAATTCACACAATATAAAGTAATCCGGTAGAAACCATCTGTATATATATTGATCAAAAGAGTTTTTACAAAAAGTTGTCCGAAGACCAAAATGTCAAAAATTGAAGCTTATAGCTTCTACAAAGTGATGTCACAGATGATGATCATGGTAACACACGACTGCCCTAGCAACCCTATGGAGAAGTCGACTCATAGCTGTTGATACCCCTACAGTATGACGTTGATCACGTCGTGGAACCTATTCCAGAGTCATATCTGGAATGTCTGCTGTCAGACCCTCTAAATTTTGTTCCACCACCTGATAATCCTCTGCATACTGTGGTGGTGGTGCTGCTACTTCTCCTCGCCTCTGGATCGGAGAAGTGCCAGGAGGTCTATACAGTCCAACATCTGTGTTATCAACAAACGATTTTTCATTAATCTTCGAACAATCATATAAAACAAAAAAAATTGACTATGATTAAATATACAAAAACATTTAAAAAGAGAAAAATGTGTGTACTTCTTACCGAGGTCACTCCACTAACTATCTTCTGGTAGTGCTAAGTCTGGATCTTCTCGGAAATCCAACCCGGCATAGGCGTACTCATCGACCATCAGCATCTGGGTTTGAAGCCAGTCAAAAAAGATATCATCGTACTTGACGATCAGTCCTGCTTTGTGCCGGGCCATGAGCCGACACCATATCAACATCCTTGGATCCCTAGGACCCAGTATGTTCCACTCAACCTGTAGTCTAAATACAGGGACCCTCTCAAGGAAGAAGGACACCAGCAAAGAGCCATACCCGAATTGCTTCAGGTCACCACGCCGACATTTGGTCAGTTGTTTTTTTATATTGCGAAGCACAACATCTGCCCAGTTGAATACTCGTGGCTCAGTACACTCGATGGCGTACTGGAAGTAGCTCTGTAATTCCATATGCGGAGCGAAAATCCCAACCATCCGAGAAATAGTAAAAAGGATAATGCGAAGGGTCAAGTCTTGCACCCCCCAGATAGCCACTTTTCCTTTTTTCTTTTCAGCCTCAGGTACACAGTATTGATTACAGTACTCACTCATCTTTAGCCCACTGCCTCTACTACCAGTTAGGCTGACATAGTACCCCCGTTGGGACAATACGATAAAAAATTATATGTCCTCAATGTCTAAGGACAATGTATGAGCTCCCACATGAAAACCTACTGGTCTGGGTCCCAAATACAGACCAGGTACTCTAGTAGTCTAACTTGGGCCCTCATGCCCGGGATGCGGAAGTATTTTAGGAGCCCACAATCTCTTAATGCAAATATGGTAGGCGGGTGATTCTCAGCATTTGTGTTATCCTCTTCATGTTCTCTTTCACGCCACTCAAGCACCATGTTTATGGCTATTTATCTGCACAAGGAACATAAAAGGAGGATTAATGATTTTATTCATGATCTGAATATTTTTCATTGGCTAAATATTTAAAAACAAATTGGAGTTTGAAGTTCTCGTAGGTGCCCCATTAGCACAGTGTGAGAACCTCGCAGGTGGCTTAAGTCTCACCTGCAATAACGCATCATTCTCGCAGGCCCCGTATGGGCTTCCTGCGAGAATGCCAACGCGCATGTAGGGTTCCAAAAACAACTTGAAACTGCAACTTTAAACCAATGAAATTAAAATTTTAAACCATGAAAATGTCAAAGATGAAGAGCTTACCTAAATGTCGCAGACGACTCGTCGAATGGTCTCCTACGGCTCCCACAAATTGACGCCAAACTTGGAGGGTAAAAGGGGGGTTTTGGAGTGCAATAGAGGAAATGTAAAATGATATGGTAAAAATGATTATTTATTCATTTGATTTACTTTTTACTATGTCATTTTGGGTTTTTTATGCTTATTCACTGATTAAAACTAATTCCTAATATCAAGATGAGTGTAATGACTTGCAGGTGTGATGACGTTGTTAATTAAATACAAGGGTATGGACATATTTTTCTTCGTGATGGCGTGTTTTTGATTGTTTTTATAAAACCTCGAGTGTCATTTTTGTCCGTTCTTGCACTGGTAAAAAACATAAGAATGTGATCGAGCATAGTTTTATCACTTTTTCGGGCTCAACAAGGTTATATGAAAAAGGAACCCCCCTGGAGTCTTCTTTAAGCTCTTTTCACACTCTCTAAACATGAAAATATCGCCGAGCGACCTTGCTATTTTCACGCTCGCTAAAGTATTTGAAGTACGCATCTAGTAAGAGATAATTTATCTCTTTTTCGGTCTTATCCAGATTATCTTACGAAAAAGGAACTGAGAGAGTTCTCTTTTAAGTGTTTTTCCAAACCCTATAATCTTGAAAAACCTTCGAGTTTTCTATCTCTGCACTTGTTAAACAAACATTGACAAACCCGTGATGGGATTGAACCACTCCTTCTTAGGGTTTGTTAAATATACTCTGAGGGACTCATCCGAAGAATGAGCTTATATCAACAAGCATATGTTATCCTCCTCAAGCTTGCGTAAAAATAAAGAGGTACTCGCCAGAAATGGTGCGGGGAAATTTGGGAAAGGGATATGTTTCATCTTTGTATTGATTGGCAGTAAGTGTTTCTCTTGAACACGACACCCCCTATTCATCACATTGGAAGCCGGTTTGGGAAATCCATTTGTCTCTCATTCGATTTGCTACAAGGTCGTTCCATGTGTCATCTTTAAGTCAATGCTGCCAAATCATTGGTCGTGTCATTCATATGTTCAAGAGAAGTCCATTTGAAACCTATATTGAGTCGTCCATCTGCAGTTATCCATTCTCTCAGTGTCGGCCTTCCCTGTGTCCAAGTCCTGCTCTGTTTCACCTTCAAACTTTGTTACTCATTTCGTGTCATTGATGGGGGATACATCAAGGCCCTCCTATGACAAGTTTTGTTCCATCGACTTCAGCTCATTATCCGGAATTAAGACTTAGAAATTATTTGGTACCTTGGAGCTTGCATTCCTCAATGGCAGGTTTCCTCGCTTTCGACAGTGGGTTTACCTCATTGAATCCTGATCAAAAGATTTCGTCAGATGTTCGAATTCAACTCATTTATTCACATTCGATGGATTGTACTGTGGTACCTTGGGAGTCATTGACATCAATGGTGATTTCCCTCGCACTTGTTAACGGTTACATCAATGACCGGTAATCAAGTGGTTTCTACCATGTTTGACTTCAACACATGTAATCACATGGTTAGATTCGTACTTTGGGCGACAATATTGAAGACCCTGGATATCATCTTTTTGATCCAGGTTACGATGGAGTATATATAATTTGCGACACATAGATCCACTGTGTATTTTTCGTGGCTATGTCGTCTTGATTTGAAATTTTCGCATAGATCCACAATGTATTCTGGGTGGCTATGCTATATAATTTGACGGCATGGATCCACAATGTATGATTGGTGGCTATGACCCATGTCGATAATGTCATCAGTCTGTGATCTGAGTATGGGAATGCCTACCTCAGAATTGGTATATATGATATTCTGCAGATGCTTGGTTGTTCATGGGTTTCCGATTAGATGTGCTCTTGTTTCTCGACACACACATGCAGCTTACAAAGTCTATCGACTGTCATTGGTTCCAATCTCAGACTTTGGGGGGCATTTTGTTACCCATGATTTTGGTCATCATGATGATGTATTGATGATGATGTATTCAAGCTATTCATTAGAACTTTTTCCTGAGAAAAGTCACCTTCATCTCTTTCCAGAAATCACATTTTTAAGGAGTGTTCATAGGCTGCTAGTATATTTACCTGTGAGAATGCATGATTCTCACAGGATGCTTTAAGACAAGGTGCAAGAATTTCGCATTGTGTGGAAATTCTAGGGTGCGAACTCTCTCTTAAGTAAGGAAAAAGATAAATTCTCGAAGGTTCTAGAAAGGAATCTTCTAGAAGGATGAGATGGCATTTGAATGGTTATCCTAGCACTGGATTCCCTGATATTTTGGGATCATTCTTATCCAATTAACTAATTTATTCTCTCCTATAAAATAAGGGGATTCTCATGGAAAAGGTTAGAAGCAAACAAGGTTAAGCAAGACATTGGAGAATTGGTGAAAGATTGTGTGAAGGATTGAAGCTTGGCCAGCAGGCTGAGAAACTACAGCAAGGACATCATAAGGGTTTTGATCTTCTTCATACAAGTGAGAAAGTGTGTGTGTCAGAGCTAAGGTTCATTGAAAGGAAGTTTGTGACATCAAGGCTCAGGTTGTAATATTTACTTTCCATCAATATGATACAGTAATATGTCCCTTTCCCATAAAGCTATCTTCACTTTATTGTATAATTCCTTGATCATATGCATAGATTGACTGTTGAATATATTGAGTTGTCTTCACTCTGATTGGTTTGATTTTTCTTGGTCTTAACTGCACAAGAGCATTGGAACGAAACTGGAGCAACAAAGACCATAGGAAGCGATTATAAGGTATGTATTTGTTCTTGCCTCTTATTTAATTCAATAGTCAAAATCTAGGGAAAGAGTATTATTTTGTCTTGATTTGTTCTAGATCCAGGTGGATCTAGGGAGATCGGTTCATGTCCTCACTTACATATTTATCCAATAACATGTACCAACATCATCAACTATACACCTCATGTATGTGCCAACTCATCAACTGCTTGTCTCAACCATGACTAGTTTTGGATTAGTCAACAACCCTAACTTGAAATAATCATAACTTTGTACCTATACTGAATAAAGATCTGAAACTGATATAAAATTTTCTTCAGTGTGTTTTATGAAATTCCTCCAAGTGGCACTACTTGAAACCTCTCAGAAAAGGAGTTATAGCAAAAATGGCATACCTTGCTGAATTCTGGATTATTCTAGAGAGCGACCTTGTAGAGCGTTCCCCGCACAAAATATTTGATGAATAGATATGAAACTATTACAAAGAATAATACAGAATGTAATATAACCAGCACAATTGGTCTCACTGAATTTTGATCTGTTATGAAGCCATTATGACGTTGTTACCCGAAACACCTGATTTTGACTAGTTTCAGGACTATCCACAAACCCTATTTTCCACGGAGTGTAACTCCCAAAATACAACGACCCACAAGCTAAATTTTTAACCACATATACTTGGCTATGTTTCCTCTCTTTCATAGAAATGTTAGGATCTGAATCATTCTAGAAAAAAATTTATAGCAAAAATAGTGAGATGACCTGTAAATAACATACCTTAGAAAGCACCATCAAAATAATTTATCCTTCCTTGCATTTCGGCCTTCTTTTCTTCACTTGCCTCAGCATTTCGGCTTATATATCCTTGGTTACCTCAGTCACCTATAGATATTCAATATCCTCAAGTGTTCCACACCAAAAATTCTCAGTAAGCTCTCACAAGAAGCTCTCCATCAATACTCCAAAATATATTCCCACAAGAAGCTCTCCATTGATCCACAAAAAGGATGATCTACAAGAGACCATTTCTATCTTATTTATACTTCCATCCTTTAGGTCACTTAACCCATTTTTAGGTCACTTAACCCATTTCTAGGTCACTTAACCTATTTTTCTTATTTTAGGGTTAACCACTTTCCATAAATAGAAAGTTCTCCAATACTTTAACATT
>ML811458.1:193176-215008 GCA_009831015.1 Picea engelmannii
TCCCGTGAGGGATTTCACCATAAGGGGACCACTTTGGATTTCATCCATTTGTGCACCTTATCAATCATGATAAGACAATAATGAGTCATCTATACATTTTTCCAACAATGCATCATATACCAATGAAACCACATCGATCCATCCTCATCTATGCATTATCATCAAGGAAAATACATATTATATTACATCAATCATCAATCAATCAATCCTTTGACATCAATCAATCACTTGACATCAATCAATCAAACCATTGGCATCAATGACAACATGATCCAACAGATAGTTCTCCAAGTAACAACATTTCAAATTCATTCTGCATATCCTTTGCAAATTTATGGCTTAACCTGTCATCATCACTACCAAAAAAAATATCATCAATATAAAATTCAATTAATAAAATATTACCTTGACTTACCTTGATGTAGAGGTTTTTATCCGCACTTCCTTTTTTGAACCCTACCTATTGTAGATACTTATCTAGTCTAGAGTACCATGCTCTAGGAGCCTATTTTAGACCATACAAGGACTTCTTTAATTTACACACATAATCTGCGTTCTCTGACAACTAAAATCCTTCTGGTTGTTCAATGTAGACTTCTTCTTCAAGTTCCCCATTCAGAAAAGATAATTTTACATCCATCTGATACACTTTAATATTTTTGGAGCATGTATAAGATAAAAGAAAACAGATTGCTTCCATTCTGGAAACTGGTGAAAATGTCTCTTCAAAGTCAATTCCTTCAATCTGTGCATATCCTTTACATACCAATCTATATTTGTTCCTTGTAACATGTCCATATTAATTCAATTTATTCCCTAAAACCCATTTTGTGTTGATCACATTCTTATTCTTTGGTCTTGGAACCAATTCCCAAGTGTCATTTTTCTCTATTTGATCCAATTGTTCATCCATGGCCTTATTCCAAAATTCATCCTTGTTGGCTTCTTCAAAACAATTGGGTTCAATTGTAGATAAGAGTTCTACGTGTGTTTGTTCTGGTGAACATATTCTTCTTCTAGTCTCAACTCCTGCATCTTTTTTTTCGATAATCTAATCTGAAGAATGATTCTTTTGTACTCATCTTCTAGGTGTCAATGGAGACACTTGTTGAACTTGCTATTTTGTTTCTATCATATTCTCTTCATCTTTCTCTTCTACTTCTTTTTCATCTTTTTCTTCTTCTTTGAAAGGTTGTTCCATTGATTCATTTTCTTCTTCCTTTGATTCTAGTCTGCCTGTTTCATCAATTGTTACGTTGATGCTTTCCACAACTTTGTTCAATCTCATATTGTAACACTTGTATGATTTCCTTGTACTTGAGTAACCAACAAGTACTCCTTTGTCCACATGAGATTTAAACGTTCACATTATACCATCTTCTCTTTTGATGTAGAATTTGCTTCCAAAAACTCTGAAGTGCTTCACATTTGTTGGTCTTCCTTTCCATAGCTCGTAGGGAGTTTTGTCAGTGTTGTTTCTGAACATTACTCTATTTTGAATGTGCACTGTTGTATGCACTGCCTGCGTCCAAAATATATCTATCAATTTGGAATTCATTAGCATTGTTCGAGCCATTTCTTGTATTGTCCTATTCTTTCTTTCAACAACTCCATTTTGTTGAGGTGTCCTAGAAACGATATTATAGCAAGATTTTCCTCACCATTGCTATCTTGCACAGAGGGCCTTTTTCCATTTCCCTATGCAGACTTGTCATCCCTTTTTGATGAATCCAGAGCTAAAGATACATATTTTTCCACATATATGCTCCCTATCTACTATACATCATGCGTATATTCAGGTTGCTCCACTACACCTCGTGTACATCGAGATTTGTGCCATAAAATACAAAAATGAAGTTGGGTTTCCATGTCACGATAGGAGATATCTAATCCTTGGCCTTCCATATACTGGAAACATTCTGACTTGACCCTTTAGTTTCATTTTGAAGGCTATAAGAGCACAATTCTGAGCTTTGGAAAGGAGGAGAAAACATTCAACTTTGAGACCAAAGTTACTCTAGAGAAATTACTTCATATTGAGTCTACATCCCTTTGTCCCTCAAGTCTAAACACAGTGTTCAACCCCCAAGCTCTTTCCCTATTGTTGAGAGGACCTCATTGTCTCTTTTATATGAGCTTGCCTTTGGTGGAGGCCTCGTTGGAAGGAATTTGGTTTCTTGGTTTTGAACCCTGTCGACATGGAAGTCTGTAGTGTTTTCGCTTCTGTTGATCACTTATTAATAGAAATACTCTTTTCTCGTCCAATTGGTATCATGCAAATATATGATTATTATCCATGGGAATATTTGTAATGCTTATTAATAGATTATGCTATCTAATGTGCTAACTCATTTATATTATCATTATATACTTTCTCTACTTGTTTGTTGAGAACTTGTTGCAGGTACAAAGCTTTGGGTCAAAGTACTCAACAGTGGAACATCATCAAATGTTGGAATGAGGTAGGCTTATTTCTTATCTTGCTTGCACATTGGTTTATATAACATATGTTGGAATTGAGTAGTTTCTGTAGTCATACATGTCTATTGTGGTTTACCCTAGCCATGGAGAGTTTTTCCCTCGTAAAAGAATTGGTGACTCCACTGGGGAGAGATATTCTTTCTAAGGGTTGAAGTACTTTTTCTCCTTGCATTGCTCTTTTTCCTTTGTGTTTCTTGTCGTATCACTGCTTGACAAATTTTGTTCACTCTGGGTCTGAGTTTTCATCCTTTTGCACTTGCCTGACCTTTTTTTCAAGCATGTACGTGCCTTTTTCCTTGACAGTGGTGTATACACATGCGATGTCTCACTGCAAGCTGCGTATATGTGCATTGGTTGCCTGAACAATCACATATACCACTTTTCCTTGCCTGTTTTCTTGGTTTTGTGATTGTTGGGTGGGATTTGATGATTGTTGAGCCTTCTTAGGTCTCTGTAGTGCCTATTGAGCTTCTCTGGATTAATAGGAAACCTATTTGGAGTTGAATTTTTGGGCGTAGTTATTCTCATCGTTTTTCATTTTTGATTTGTCCTTGAGCTCTGGGATGTTGCTTAGTTGCTTGGTATTCTTCTTGAGTCATTCCGTTTATACACAATAGAATTTATATATCAGGTTGTTTTTCAGTCCATGCATTTTATTTTTAATATATTGAAAATACAAAAAAATAGGCATTTTACATTGCTTGGCATTTTTGTCTTCTGAATCTTTATCATTAGCTTAGTGCATTTAGTGAAAGCTTGCATTTTGCTTCTGAATTGCAGAATTGAAATTGAAAATTGCACTGTTTTTATACGCATAACATTCATTGAAAAAATTAAAATTAGAATTTGCATTATATTCATATTTATTTTCTTGCAGAGTCATAATATCATGAGTTTCACTTCCATACCCTTTTGAGTAATCACGATGAATAAAATTTACGCTTTAACTAAAATTTATTAGTCACGATTTTATTTTTAGGGTGCACAAACTAGTCTAAGATTTAGTGCCTTGGAATAGGATTTTGTGAGTAAACTTCTCCAAGGAAATTAAATCAACATATGTGTCTGAGACAGGGAGTTGAGAATACCATTGTATAATTGGTAAGATCAAGAGGCTCCACTCACACCAGAGTTAATCACGAGGTTGCGGGAAGTTAGTTGAAGGGATAACCCCCGGATAATCGCCTAGTGTCAGAGATATTTCTGTGGATTTATTCATATTTGGGGATCTTGCTAGTACCCATACCTCTGTGAGAAGCAGTTCTTTCAAGGTTTTGGGCTTTGCTACCCTGCCCATACGGTAATCCAGATTTTCGATTGCTCGCCTGTGCATCGGTTATATAGTGGTTTATTAGTTGCTTGACTTAGGTATCTCATAGGTTACTTGCAAGGGTTATTTTGCTTGTACCCTGGGTCAGATAGGGGTTGAAAAACACACAACCTTTATGTAAGATTACCTCTCTAAGAGGATATGACAAACTGGTTGTTAAGCCCACGAGGGCCCCTATAATTGATTTTGTTACCTCCAAACTTTATGAGGGAGTCTCAAGCCCCTCTTGGATGAGACATAACTTCTTTAGCGAGGGAGGCCCCTTAGCTACTTTATCCCGTTTGCATGCATATTGGTCGTTTGAATTTTTGGTATGCTCTTTGACTACTAGTTGGCCTTAGGTGTCTCCTTTGGGTTTCATAATCATGGATAGTGGAGTTTCATTTTCTCCCCCATTTACTGCTACCCATCACATGATACCTACTCATTTCATGGGGACGAATCCTTCAGCTTTTCACAATGGTATGAAAAACTATAACACTCAGTTTGTAGCTTGGGTCTCTAGTCATTTTTCTGTTGATATGCCTTCACCTGTGCAATCCTCTCCCTGGACCACGTATATGATTCCTAGCATTGGATCTAGGGGCACCATGGCTCCGATGCCTACTTCTTCATTTGATATGATTCGTGTCCCCATGGGAGGGTGGAACCTTCCCCCTTATGGATCCAATGCTAGATATGTTGTTCCAGGAGCCAGTGCTCAAATGGGTACTTATCCCACTTATTACGCCCCATCCACGTATCTATCATCGTCCATGTCGGTTTGACATAGACCTATCGGCCCTTGGACCGATATCCACTCACAGGATCGTTCTTTATCTCCTTTGAGCCGAATCGGCTCTTTCGATTCCTTGCTGGAATCTCAATTCAATCGATCCACAGGTCCTTTCGGAAGCTCCCCTGTGCAAACAACACTAGGCACAAGCTTCGCCTTTTCGTGCGGCCACAACACTATGACCGAGGCCCAATTCCAAAGGCACTTGTTGCAAATCACAACTCACGAGTTTATGAGTCGAGGCTCCCAACTCTTCCTTTCAAATCTCGTGATACCCGAAATGTCGATACGGGTATGGCTCTTCCTCTGTCAGCGCATTCCTCGCGTCACCCTCGGCTAGGCTTAACACTAGCTCCTCTCACTACTCGCACCTTCGCAAGTCAAAGGGTTAAATATCCATGCTCTTCCCATGCAAACCTCCAAGACTTAAAAGTTAGCGAAGGTTGACCTTCCTTCCATACTTCTCGCAACTCGCCACTTTGCGAGTTATAGCGTCCAATCTTGGCACCTTCCCTTCACGAACCCCCAATAAGTGATATTTATTTTCCCTCTCGCATTCTCGCTACTTGCGACTTCACAAATCGAAGGGTTTAACTCTCGTTTCCTTATCTCACGAATCCCCGAGATGCGAGAGGTCAACGGGTGTTGACTCCTTTCACTAGGTAACATGTGTCCGCCTATCTATCGCACGGGCCCACCTTGCAGTTCTACCACGTGTCCCTCATCCCCAGCTTCGACAGTTTGCGACTTCGCTTTCCAAGGAACTACCTCCTTTGTATCCCGACACCCAAAGTGACGAGATCCCAAACTCCTCGCTACTCCTTATTGCAACTCGCAACTTCAGGACTTTCGGGAAAAAAATCTTGACTTCCTATCCAACGATATGACGAAATGCCGAAATTCCGACACGTTGTCAACGCAGGTCCCACAACAGAACTTCCCACCTTTTGGAGTTTCATACTTTACAACTTTGCGAATCTTGATGCTAAGCATTCGGTTCTTCAACCCACAAAACCTCGAAATGAGATTACATGAGTGATCCAACGACCCCTGTTGGCTCAAATCCTACGGCTGTCCTAGCTCCTCGTGATTTCGCCACTCGCGACTTGGAGCACCCAATCCTTGGGATTTCACCTTGATAACCTCCAAGTTCGTGAGATCCCTTGATCTCTACCACCTGTCCTCCTCCGATGGACGGATGCGATTCTCTCGCGACTTCACCACTCGCGAATCTTGATGCAAAGGTTTTAAACCTTCAACTCGCGAATTCACGAAATGAGATTATACGAGTGATCCAACGACCCTTGTTGGCTTAGATCCCACAGCCCGATTTCTTCTAATCTTGCACTTAGAAAAACACTCACCGTAATCCTTCTTTCTCCTCTACAAGATCCGACGGTTCTCGAAACTTCTCGAATTCTCCATGGAGAATTCTGACCGTCAAATTCCTCCTTGACGATTCCTGTGAAATGAACAAAGTGTTATTTCACGAAACTTATCCACCTACAAAAAAACGTTGCTATGCCTTCTTACAACAGTTCAAGGAACTATCCCTCTTGAGCTTCTCTTCAACAAATTTGAAGACTCTATCCCTCCTGAGATTTCTCCACAACTCGAGTCTTCAAGAAGACTCTTGCACGCACTCCTTGCGGCAACTCTTCAATACTTCCAAGTATTGAATTCTTTGACTTTGTGCACTCTCTTTGCATAAGCAGTCCTTCAATTCTTCCCTCGGGTTGCAAACCCTGAGAATCTACTCGGCCTGCACACACCTTGCACGGCTCCTGTGTTTAACTTGCACTTATGAAAGAATGAGAACAATGCTATCCCTCCTGAGGTTTTAGAGATGAACTCTGACTTCTATCAACGCACACCTTGTGGACAATTTCACTACACTCCTTGCAGGAAAACTCTTGCTCAGACAGAGAAACAATTGAAACTCATTCCTTACTCTCTCAGACTTTGAATGCTTAACACAAAATCATACATACATGGAATAAAAGAAAATGTATATCAGAAAGAGTAAAACAATCATGATCATAACATTCAATCATGCATACACATAAAGTATTTGAACACCATGAGTCTGGATCAAAGCTTCATATATTAATCTCAGAACTTCTGTACATGGGTTCTTCTACACAGCTTTTTGCTTCTTCTTCTCTATGCTCTCTTGATGGATTATGTTGCTAATGTTACAATGATACAAGTGAGGGTGTATATATCCATTTTCCTGCCAACTCTTAAAACTATCTAATCTAAGAATTTAAGTCTACCTTCTTACATTAATTATACATAAATGCCTCTACCCATTACAGACGAGAGAAAATCGCTCAAGGTTTGTTTACAATCAAGAAGTACGCCCTTTCTTAACTATTACATTTAAGTTTGGTGTATCAAACTTCAAAACATTTCAAACAATTCATCATGTGCCAAAATGCATTGGTGTTTGTCCCTTGCTCGCTTGTTGTTGGTGATGCTCCTGCATCATGGTTCCTTCAAACACTTTTTCCATGAAAGGCCCTCAAGTACCTCCAGGTATTTCGTATGGGGAAAATCAATTTTATGGTTCGGGCTACCCTCTTTATGGGACCCCTTCACAAGGGGGCAACATATATCATCACTCAAATAATTCTTATCCTACCTCCGTCTCTTCGCATACCTCGGTGTTGATACTCGTCCAAACCTCTTCAGACCATTTTGGCATAGGCCACCACCTTTTTGAGCAGGGACAGGGGGTATATCAGGATCCTTCCTAGCCTACAATGTTTTAAAACCAATCTTTCCCTGGACTTTGGAATCAAATTCCACAATCTACCACTAGCCCAGAAATTGTCAGTCATACTAGTGCTCCATCACCAACCTCTGCCAGTCACGTCGGAGATGGGTCAACATTTTCTACAAATTATGTCGACAACTTACACCCAACCTCTGCTAATTATGTTGGGGGAACCATCCTATTCACCCCGAATCACAGCCGTGTCACATATCATACCTCTATTCATCATATAGGAGAAGACCCTCCTACCTCTTCCAGTCATGACGAGAGCATGTCACCAATCATTGTAAACAATGTTTGGGGCATCAAGAAGCCTAGACGTCTCAGACGTAAGCCTAAATTCCTTTGAAGGACTTGTGAAGGAATCTACCTTACTCATTTTTGTTCGACTACTACCGAGTCTTGTGGGTGGGAATCCCTCCTACAGACTTAGCATTTAAGGGCTCTAATCATGCATGCAGAAAATGACCATTTCAAAGGATTCTACTCTTTCCTATTCTCCCAACACAAAACCCCACATTCATGTAATACAAAGGTGTAAATAGGATTCAATAACTCTAACTTGAGTCCTTCGTTTGATGTCGATCCCTTTTCTTTCACTCACTTTTTGATTGCAAGCCTCCTCCCAAAGCTGACCTGCATTCACACATGAACAAACAAAAATTTGCGAACATGCATTTCATATACTAATTGTTGGGTTAGTTGTGACCATATCATTAAATAAATATTCAATTTGAACATGTGATATGGCGGGACAAGAAAAGTATTCCTTTTTGTATTAATCTTCACAAGAGTAAAATTACAATATGTGGTCGACACTACTCCTCGAAATTGATCCTGGGATCCTCTTCAACTGTCCTCCAACTGCTTTTCTCTATACTTCTCTTTGCACAAGGATGGCTAAAGGTTGGGACAAGGGGACTGCTCAATTGGGTATAGTTTCTTTACTATGATTTTCCTCCTTTCAAATGGGACCCTTACCCCTTATTTTGTAGGCTAGAAGAAGCTAGGTATTTGGTCGAATGATCGGCCATGCATGGCTGAAAGGTTTAGTTAAATTACCCAAAGCTGGTGTTCCATTAGAAAATTTCATTTTTTCATTCTTTTTTAGGTACACACAAGATGTAGCGAGGCATATAGCGTGTACACTCATGCAATAGTGGAGTAGGGCACGTGGGCCTTTAAAAAGGGTATTTTTAAGAAGATTTGTTCAGTACTGGCTTGGCAAAGAAGGCATATGGGATGGCCTGATGTCAGGTAAGTATGTTTGGTGAAAATTGGGGTTATAATAGATGCCCCCTAATGTGTGAGGTTAGAAGAGCATCTGATGGCCGAAATACATTACCAATCTTTATCAACGTACCAAACCGATGAGCCCAGGGACCAGAATTTGGGAGGTGTCATCTGCAAAATAGAAATTGTCTCACTAAGGCGGGCATACCCATGCTTGTAATGAAATAAAATCATGGCTACCAATCAAATACACTGTATATCCATGTCAAATAACTATATAAAGTGTAGCCGCGAGAAATACACAATAGATCTACATCTCAAAATAAAAAAGATATACATTTATAATATCCATCTTCTAGAAGCTGATAAGGCCTGATGGATGGAGATAAGGTCTTCAGAGCTCGAGCATCAACTTCAAAATATTCAAAACTTGGGTAGGAGTGTAATATGAGTGTACGACTTCACTATCCAGAGGTCTTCGATGGCTCGTTGGTCATGGACTAGAATATCTTGATGATCAAGTTGAGGGCTTCATGGATTTGAAACAAAGACTTGATTGGACCTTTGGGATGGTCGGGCATGAGGGAAAGAGACAAACTACATATGGGATGACTTAGGCTTGGTAAAAACTTCCCTTGGACAATACCATGACAAATGATGATACTCAGGCAACATGATATTTTGACATAAGTTCATGATGCAGGAAGCACCGCAAACTCTCCATATGTTTGGAAGAATAACCAAACAGAGGAGGACACAACTCTATGTAGCGAGAACAAATTCCTAAGGTCATATTAAATCCTAGGGCTTGATGAACAAACGGAGGGATGTGCTTTGTCCAAGGGTGAATCATTGTGCTGCCAATAAAAAAAAAATACTTTTCCCTTCCTCTTTTTGGGGTATATTTGATTTTTTTTTTGTCTTTTTCAATAATTTGGGAAAGATTGAAAAATAATAAAAGAATGCTATGTTACAAAGGAGGATCGAGTGTTGCAAACATACCAGTTCCAAGAACACAGAACACAGGGATGCTTAGGGCAAAGGGACATATGCAAGAAAAGGACACTTGGTAAAAATCCTCCAGGGGCCAAAGGTGTCAAGACGCAGAGGCAAAGTGCTACAGGGCTTGTGTATAAGGCATGCTTCAGATGGTTCAGTTGAGAGAAACATGGAGCCAACATTTAGACCAAAGACGTAGGTATGCAAACACGGTTAACAAAACACACAATTGTAACGTCCTTCGATGTAATTTTAATGAGCCCAAAGAAGGTAAACTCGGACATTTTTCATATTTAGAGAGTCTGAAAAAACATAAAAGGATACTCCGTTGGGGTACCTTTTTCGAAGATAGTGTAGTCAGCTCGAAAAAGGGGTAAACTAGCACCGACCAGACGTCTATTCAAAACCATTTTAACGAGTGTGATAGAGACAAGATCACTCGGTGATTTTTTTCATTTTTAAGGAGTCTAAAAAAAGATTAACTATGGACTCCATCAGGAATGTTCTTCTGGACCATTTTAACAAGTGTGAAAGAATCAAGTCACTCGATGATATTTTCAATTTTAGGGAGTCTGAAAAGAGCTTAACTATGGACTTTGTGGGGGTTCCTTTTTCGTAAATTTAGTCCCTCAGGCCCGAAAAAGGGTTAAAATTATACCTGAGAATACTCTTCTAGAGAACCGAGGCTCCTAGAGTATACCTTTGTTCGCACAGTTGACCATCCGGACCGAAAAAGGGGTAAACTACCACCGGACAGACGTGACTTCAAATTTAAGTTTAGTGAGCGTAAAGGTCAACAAGATCGCTCCACAATATTTTCACGTTTAGAGGGTCTGAAAAGAGCTTAAAAGAAGACCCATGGTGGCTATGACTCATGTATGAAACTGGTTCAGGAAGAGCCCACTGTTAGGCTCATACCAAGAGTCTCTTCGATAGTCAACTTGGAAAGTCTCCCAAAAGGGAAGAAAACACAAACCATAGTGCAAGTCCTCCCACGGTATAGAATCCATAGTCATGGCTTCAAGGATAGCCTCATCTGAAGGTAATTCAAAATATGATAAATTACACAAGTGAGGGTCGACAGTCTCAAAGGGTGAAGTAAACTGACCATATTCCATATGATGATGGAGGCTCTAGCCAGGACTAGTAGAGTCTATCAACAAAGAATCACAAGCACGAGGGCTTGAGGATCTACAAACAACGAGATCAGACTTAGAAGGACTCTCAAGATCACTTGGAATGAGAGGGGGAAACAAGGGCTCCCATGCCCCCATTGGATAAACCAATGGATCAATTGATGATACCGAGTCTCAAGAAAGAAAACATGATTGCACAAGTTCCTTCTCAGAAGAAATTGAACACCGAGGATAAGATGCCACATAATTAACCTGTGGCGGGGTGGAGTCTACACGAACACTAGGAACATATAAAGGGGCATCCTTAACTAACGCTGAATTAGGATGGTGATTATCAGATGCCAGCTGGTCAATAGTGACAATGCTTCCATTGTGAGGGAAATACATCATCCAGAAGAGCGTAGATACCACAACGTTCATAGCATATAGATAATCACGCCCGAGAAGCATATTGAAATCTAACGGGCCTTGCACCACTATAACATAGACACAGACAATATTCCCACCTAACGAAATAGGAAACTAAGGAAGAACCCCCAAATATTCACTAGGACATTTGTCAAAAGCCAACAACTCATGCGAAGTATATACAATCTTGGGAGATCCCAAGACTTTCCAAACTGAGGAGCATAAAATACTTGCAGAGGATCCTTCATCCACAATACATCGATAGATGTTTGTTGAATTAACTTCAACCCTTACTTGAAAAGGTGCATAGGAAGGAAGACGAGGCTCAACAAGATCATTCCAATCAAAGGAAACCATCCTAGGGCTTGGAGGGGGTGTGCTCAGAGTGAGCAGAATGCTCCCTTGTTTTGAAAGTATTGAACTGAAAAATGCTAAAAACATAGTCGATAGACACATCACTCCCCAAGAGAAGAGTGGGATTAGTCGAAGACTGCATCGACGTGATCATTTTAGTAGACTTGACACTCTTCAAGAGAAGAGTGGGATCAACTAAAGACTGTATCGGCGTGACCACTTTCTCAACCAATGACTTCATAGGTTGCGAGACTAAATGGTCTAAAGGAACCTCACCCATCAAAAGAGTGGTATCAGGCAATGACTGCATTGACATGACAACTTTCTCAACCAATGGATAAATAGGCTGAGAAACTACAAGGTCTAAAGGCACCTCACCCCCTAAAAGAGGAGTGGGATCAGTCGATGAATGCATTGGTGTGACCACTTTCTCAACCAATGGATGAATAGGATGAGAGACTACAAGGTCTGAAGGCACCTCACCCCTCAAAAGAGGAGTGGGATCAACCAATGACTACATAGACATGACCACTTTCTCAACCAATGGTTGAATAAACTATGAGGAAGCCTCAGAAGACTCATAATCAGAAGAGCTTGCAGATGGGGACCACAATCTTTGTTCCTTTAGTATGTCAGGGCACAAATGAGTAAGGTGATCTCCCTTGCAAAGCTTACAAGGGAACTTAGGCTTACGTCCTATTTGTCTAGTTTTCTCAAAATAATCAATGCCCCAAGCATGAATGACTGTGGCTGGTTGCACATCTCCAACATGACTGGCAGAGATGGGTGATCGGTCGATAACATGACTCGTAGAGGCTACAGACCTATTGGCGGTATGACTAGCAGGGACTGGTCTTTTTCTCCAAGCATGACTTGCAGAGGATGGGTGCTTGCCCCCAGTATAACTTGTAGAGGTTGGGTGTTGGTCTTCAATGTGACTTGTAGAGGATGTCAACCTATCTCCAACATGACTCGCAGAGGTTGGTGATTTATTCTTCCTATTCTTCCTCTTTCTATTTCGTTTAGACTTCCGGTTACTAGTAACTTTACTTTCACCAGAGGCGGGAGAAGGAGGAGGAGAAGACTTTGCTGACAAGGAAACATCAACAGGGTGCCCATGACTTAAGTTTCTTAACTTAGAAGCATCAAGAGCATTCAGGACATTTGGAATGGTACCCAACCAAACCAGTAATCCCACATTCAACCTAAGAATGTACACAGTGGCCATCAAAGGGACACCAACGTTTTCTAATAAGGGAAAAGCACAAGAATCTCCTTGTGAAGGGGCTCCTTGGTTGGTATCATCAGGGACTTTATCCATGAATATCTTATGCATAGGTTCTCCCCTTACAGGATCATTCAAATCCAAAAAAGTCTCACACACTGACTCTGAAGAACCAGTGTTATCAAAACAACGCCTATAAAGTGGCAGCTCCACTTTTCTAAGAGGGAGAGTGAAAAATCCTCTCAACCGGCAGAGTGGGCGGTCTACCACCCTAGTTCAAAGACCCAAATACATGACTGACTAACTCACTATGGAAAACTAGGGAGCACAGTGCACACACTAAAATTTCCTAAAGGAAAATCAAGCAAATGACTAACTAGTTGGAAGAACAGTTACACCAACCAACACTAGAGCAACTTATCGGTGCAAGTGAAACTCGAATATGGAATCAACCTCTGGGTATAATCTGCAAAGTGTGGCCCAATGTCTTCCCTAGGTACTATGGTATAGCCCCTCGGTCACCTGTGTAAGTCCCTAAAATAAAGGCAACTAGGTTGTCAGCGCGAGAACAGTCACCAGGTGGGTACAGTCGACAATCAGGTGGACCATAATGAGCAGGGTATCAAGCCCGAAACTTTTCAAGGGTATCAAAATAAAGTGGTATGGAATAAAATGGAGGACCTCAAACGGATTCGAGGCCCATGAAGCTCTGTGGAAAATGAAATCAATGGAATCCCAAAACAAGCCCTCTATATGAATTCCCCACTACACTTGGTCCAGATTTGGAGGGGTTATATCCGCTACCTTTCCGCACGTGACCTCATTTTTATCCCTTGCATTAGAGGGGGGTCCCAGATAGCTTTCATGATACTGGACTTTTAACACTCCCTAGCACAGAATCTTATGTATGTTTTGCAGTCTTGAAGAGATTCCTCTCCAACCTAAATCAAGGCTCTAGCCTAGACTAGTTGATGGACCCTACAAACAAAAAGTCTAGTTGATTTTAATTAATCGTTAATTTTTATGGCTTGTCTTAAGTCAAAGGTTATGAAAGTGAAACTAGTGATGTTTTGAGAGACGAAAGGAAAGATAAACAGAAAGATGGAAACAAAATAACTTCTTCTCGAAAAAAATTTAATCAACTTTTCAAAATGATTTTTTTCTAAGATCTTTGAACAGTAAACTCAAAACAAGATTTCACTCAACTATGAGCTACTTATTGTCCTAAGTAAACAACCAATAACTTATGAAAGAAAAAATTTTCCTGGTTATTTATGCAAACCAACAACTACTTAACCAAACCAAGAAATAAAAGAGATTTTTTTTTATATAATGCTCGCAAAGAAAAAAGGTAAAATGACGACAAGTAAAGACCAAGAAAACTTTTGGCCTAAGTGTAGAATGCAAAGATTTACTGACAATAACACACAAGCTGATGAAAAAAGACTCTCACACTTTCCTATTCGCTATGAGATGGGTACTGAACTCTTGAATTCCCTTCGTCAAACTAACTCCGTGCATATCTCTGACCATATTCATGAGTGGAGGCAACGATGAAGGATGATCAAGGTAATCATTCTTGACATATTATTGGCAGAATGGTTTACTAAATCACTTTTACCCCCGATCGCTCGCGATGCCGCTATGGGTGGTGCGGTCATAGAGGAACAAGATATCTCTCGGGCTCAGTATTTATATTTGGTTTATTCCCAATCTGGTACTTTGTATGATTTTCTTCTGAATGCTTCTCGAGCTAATACCAATCCATCTAAACCGTCATCCTCATCTCATGCGGATGGTGTTATCGGTTCCGTCAAAACTCAATCTACTTCCCAATCGCTCACACTCTCCTCTACCTCCCCCCAAACTCATATCTATGAGGTGAATGCAGTTCAATTTGCCCCTTCACAACAATCCATAGGTAAGAAGAAGACAAAGAATAAATCAAAAAATAACAATGAACAACCAAAAAAGAAAACACCTGCTACCGAAAAGAAAACACAACAGAAACTGAAATTCCCATGTATAATTTGTGGTGATGATCACTACACTCAAGACTGTCCACTTCACAATGAAGTGTCCAAAATTTTCCAAGGAAATTCACAACTTTTTGTTCTTACTCAGCCTTTTCCGTAGCAACAATCCATGGTTGTTGAAACCCCCTCTCCTGGGGGAAGTTCTAGCCATCCTAATGATGAGACCTCATCGAGTGCACATATTTATATGTTTAATGGGATTAATTTGACCACTCTCTCTAATACATATGACATGCTAGGTAACCCTGACAAAGGAAAATACATTAATGGTACTGGTACTTTATCAGATCCATCACCGTCCTTCGTTAGTATTCCATCAGTTAATCCTCCGTATGGACCCCTTTAGATTGAGAAACCTGCATTCGACTCTATCTTATGCCCTCCTAAGAGAACTATATGTAAATATATCTTTAATCCTAGTTCATGTGTCACCTAGAACTATAACATTGTTGAATATTTGGCTCAAGCACTGTGTGTTATGTCTGCGTTAGAAGTTCTACAACACTGCCCCAGTCAACGTAGAATGCTCTTGGCCACTCTTGGTGTTGTTGATCCTAAGTCATCCAACCATATCATGTTTACCTCGACTTGTGTCATGTCTTTGGCGTGTTGGAAAGGCTTAAAATCACTAGCACTCAATGTTTCAGGATTAATCCGTAAGTGCGGACACAAACCGATCTCCCTAGATCCACCTGGATCTAGAACAAAATAGGACAGAATGATACTCTTTCCCTAGATTTTACTATTGAATGAACTAAGAGGAAAGGATCATGAACATACCTTATGAACGCTTCCTTGGGTCTCTATTGTTCCATCTTCACTCCAATGCTCTTGTGCCATTCAGATCACAACAGTACAAACCAATCGAAGTGACGACAAATCAATATATTCAATAGATAATCTATACATATGATCAAGGAGTTATGTAATAAAGTGACATCAGCTTTATGGGAAAGGAACACATTACTGTATTAAATTGATAGAAAGAAAAAATTACAACCTGAGCCTTGATGTTGCAAGCCTCTTTTCGATGGCTCCTAGATCTGACACACACACTTTCTCATGCATGAAGAAAATCAACCACTTTTGATAACCTTGCTGGTGTCTCTAGCTGCTGCAGCATCAGTCCTTCAAACAATCTTCCACTAATTCTCCAATCAATCTCTTACTAGTTTGCTTCTAACCTTTTCCATGATAAACCCATCAATTTATAAGAGAGAATGGAATAGTTACTTAGATAGGAATGATCCCAAGATATCAGGAAAGCCAGTACTTGAACAACCATTCGAATTCCAACTCATCCTTCTAGAAGATTCCCTTCTAGAAGGTTCGAGAATCTATCTTTTTCCTTCTTTTAGAAGATGTTCGCACCCTGATAGTTAGGTACAGTGTGAACCCCTCACACCCCAGCTTAATGCAGCCTGTGAGAATCATGCATTCTCGTAGGCAAATATATAGGTAGCCTACGAACCTCCCTTAAAAATATGATTTCTGGAAGCAGACAAATGTAACTTTTCTCAGGAAAGTGTTCTAGTGAAGAGCCTGATTTTTCCATCATCATTACATCATCATGATGACCAAAATTGTGGATAACAGAATATTCGATCTGCGAAACCATAGATTTTGGGTTCGATCCCCAGTAGAGTCGCCAATTTTGTTTCAGGATTAATCCGTAAGTGCAAACACAAACCGATCTCCCTAGATCCACCTGGATCTAGAACAAAACAGGACAAAATGATACTCTTTCCCTAGATTTTACTATTGAATGAACTAAGAGGCAAGGATCATGAACATACCTTATGAACGCTTCCTTGGGTATCTGTTGTTCCAGCTTCTCTCCAATGCTCTTGTGTCGTTCAGATCACAACAGTACAAACCAATTGAAGTGAAGACAAATCAATATATTCAATAGCTAATCTATACATATGATCAAGGAGTTATGTAATAAAGTGACATCAACTTTATGGGAAAGGGACACATTATTGTATTAAATTGATAGAAAGCAAAAATTACAACCTAAGACTTGATGTTGCAATCCTCCTTTCAATGGCTCCTAGCTCCGACACACACACTTTCTCATGCATGAAGAAAATCAACCACTTTTGATAACCTTCCTGGTGTCTCTAGCTACTGTAGCATCAGTCCTTCATACAATCTTCCACTAATTCTCCAATCAATCTCTTTCTAGTTTGATTCTAACCTTTTCCATGAGAAACCCATCAATTTATAAGAGAGAATGGATTAGTTACTTGGATAGGAATGATCCCAAGATATCAGGAAAGCCAGTACTTCAAAGACCATTCGAATGCCAACTCATCCTTCTAGAAGATTCCGTTCTAGAAGGTTCGAGAATCTATCTTTTTCCTTCTTTTAGAAGATGTTCACACCCTGATAGTTAGGTACAGTGAGAACCCCTCACACCCCAGCTTAATGCAGCCTTCAAGAATCATCCATTCTCGCAGGCAAATATATAGGTAGCCTGCGAACCTCCCTTAAAATATGATTTCTGGAAGCAGACAAATGTAACTTTCCTCAGGAAAGTGTTCTAGTCAAGAGCCTGATTTTTCCATCATCATTACATCATCACGATGACAAAAATTGTGGATAACACTCAACAAATCCCCAACGATGTTACGCGCCTTCGACGAGTGAGGTTTTCATCCCTATGGGATTTTACAGTCCCTGCCCATCCAATTGGGTGGAAAAATTGTTACTGTTGATGTTGAGGTGGTTGATTCTCCTCTCAATTACAACTTGTTACTTAGAAGAAGTTGGTTTTATGCTATGACTATCGTTGCCTCATCAGTTTTTCAATGTGTCCAATTTCCTCATCAGGGAAATTTTTTCACTATTGATTAGTTGTATTTCTTCATGACCGATGCTCGCGCTCCCTCTAGCAACAATATTCCTTTCTTTGGAGACCACAAGATCACGTATGAAAGCATTGGTGTTGGCTTACTGAAAGATTCTAGCCTCGTCTGTACCTTCCCTACACCACTTCCACCGACTTCACATCATATTGCCACCATTGATATGATTTTGACCGCGGCTTATCAATATTTGGAATCATCTGACCCTTGGATTGTACCTTGTCCATTGGAATTTGATGCACTAGGTGACACCATGCCACTTGGTCCAGCTAAACCTTCATACGTTTCTATCCAATCCACTTGTCCCTCGTCGGCTGACCAACATCTATTGGCACCTGACGTTTCCTCGATGCAATCACAATTGAGTTCCTTGCCATCTACGATCGATTACATTTCCCAAATTTTCCCTCAGATGAATCTATCATGGAAATGTTTCACATTGAAAAGATAACTTGGGATAATAACCATCACCGATCCTCTTTTATTCCCCCTCGTGAAGAAATTAAGATATACAGCCTATCTCCCCTCCTAGTGTTGATTTTCCATCGTCTCCCATGCCTGCGACTTCTGATGATTTGGATCCAGTAGTGGATATGGTGATTTCTTCAGTAGTGTTATTGGAGCCTAATATCCTTACCCCTATCGTGACCCTCGATATGTGTTCCTTCCTGAGTGATTATATTCCATCTAGAGAAGATCTCCTAGAGGCCATGACTGATTTTTGTCCCTTGACATGGTATCCTTCCAGAACATTATCCTCTTGGAATCCATGATCAAGAAGCAGTCACAAGCATGGTTTCTATTCTCTATGGAAAGCTCGTTAAAAAATGAAACAGAGGCCCTGAACATAGTTCTTTTCCTATGTCAAGCTCGTTAAAAAATGAAATAGTCACCTCTCTTGAACCTTCTGTTCATCCACCCTTCTCCTTTTTCTCATCTACTAGAGAAATTGGTGACGACCTCAGAGCCAGTGAATGAATTGAAGCTTGGAGGGTATGTCTTCAGCCTTTGATGATCTTTCTGGAGTTAAGCCACTAAATCTCAAGCTGGGGGCATACTGAGCTTATTCTTTGTTCTTTCTCGTGCTCGTAAATACATGAGAATGCATCCGGGTAAACTTTTATCTCTTTTTTGGACCTTTATGGATACATGAAAAAGGAAACCCCTGGAGTCATATTTAATCTCTTTTCAGACTCTCTAAACATGAAAATATTTTTGAGTGATCTTGCTTCCTTTCCCACTCGTTAAAAGGTTTGAAAGGGCGTCTTTCGAGTGATACTTTATCTCTTTTTCGGCCTCACAAGACTAACATTACGAAAAAGGACAACATTGGAGTCATCTTTAAGTTCTTTTCAGACTCTCTAAACATGAAAAGATTGTCGAGCAACCTTTTTCTCTTCACGCTCGTTAAAGTACTTGAAAAAAATGTTTGTTGAGCAATAGTTTATCTCTTTTTCGGTCTCATCAAACTACTTTATGAAAAAGGAATTGAGAGAGTTCTCTTTTAAATGTTTTTCCGGACTCTATAATCATGAAAAAACTTTGAGTTTACCTTCTCTGGACTCGTTAAACCATCATACATTGAAGGGCCCATACGGGATCGGACCCTTACTTCTTCCAGTTCATTAAACAAAGGAAGAGGAACTTACCAAAGGTGAGTTATATCAAGCATGTGTTACCCTCCTCAATCTCGTTAAATAAAAAAGAGGTACTCATCTATCTAGATGGGGGAAAAATTGAAAGAAACAAGCCAAGCCGTTTTTGAGAACATTACCAAGTAACTCTTAGAGTCACCCTTGAACACGACACTTTGTCTTTGCACACATATTAATCCATTAAACCTCTTCACTGAACCAATCCTCTGAGTTTTTCTTACTCCTTTGGGTCACCCGATGAAAGTCACAACATCCACTACATCATCAAGTTTTGGTCCATGTCATGTTTCTATTGTGGTGCCTCAGTGTTCAAGGGAAGTATCTGCCTCGAGAGTCAGCCATCAGAAATATCTTGTTTCAATACCCATTTCATTCCATGTTCTTTTGATCCACCAATCACATCTCTATGTCAGTTTCGTGTCATTTATGGGGGATACATCAAGGCCCTCCTTCGACAAGTCTATTCCTGTCGACTTCAACACATTATCCAGGAACTAGAATTAGGAACCAATTATTACTTTGGGACTTGCATGCCTCAATGGCAGGCCTACTCACATTCGACAATGGGTTTACATCATTGACCTATGATCGAATGATTGCACGAATATTCGACTTCAACTCATCCATTCACATTCATTGGAATGTACTAGAAGTACCTTGGGAATCATTGACATCAATGGTGATCTCCCTCGTGCTTGTTAACGGTTTACATAATTGATTGGTAATCAAGTGGTTTCTTCCATGTTCAACATCAAGACATCTATTCACATGGTTAGATTCATACTACATCAAGATCGGTAAGAAGACCCTGGGTTGATTGATCACTTTGATATGTACTTTGCCCAGGTTGCGAAGGAGTTTCTCTTGAACAATGACACATATACTATCGCATAGATCCACTTTGTATTGGTCATGGCTATGTCTTGTCATCTCGTAGATCCACTGTGTATTTTCCATGGCTACGATTAGTTCAAGTCATGGGATTATAGATCCACAGTGTATTTTCGGTGGCTATAACTTTTATCAATACAATTATGGATCCGTAGTGTATTTATGGTGGCCATACCTTGAAAGTCCCTATCACTCAAGCATAGGTATGCTTGCCTTGGGTTTGAAGCATGTCTTAAAATTTGTTTGATGGTTTTGTGCAGCTTCTGTCAAGTTCTCTGAGCCTACACCCTTGCTTGAAAGTCTGCAAAGTATTTCAGTTATCAGTTCTCATCTTCTAACTTCACACTTTGGGGGGCAATCTGTTACACCTCAAAATTACTCACTTCACAAGTGTCACAAGTGTCATCATTAGTGTCACAAGTGTCACATCTTAGCTGTGAGTGTATAAGTGTTGCTAACATCATACTGCCTTCTTTCCAATGTCATGCCTCCAACAACATGACAGGGACACTTAGGACACCTCAAAGATTAGTTGTGAAGAGGAGGAATCAATTTACTAGAAGTACAAGTTTCTTGCTATTGGAAGGACCACTAAAATTGAGTTTCAGGGAGGAGTGATCCCCTATAATTTGTTAGGGAGCATTATAATTCTCTGTCCACCCTTCTGGGGGATTGCTATAACACCAACACTTTCTTTCCTTCTCTTGGGGAGAGCTATAATGCTCTGATGCCCCTTTTGGGGGAGCACTACCTATTCTAGGTGAAAATTTGGTTTGTTGAGAAGAATGAGGGAAAGATCCCCCCAATATTTTAAGGAAGTTGGATTCGAATCCTTGGTCAATCCATGATCTTAGGGCAGATCCATAACTGAAGGAGGAAAATCCTCAACTTACCCCAAAGATATCTCTAGTGGTTGGGCCTCTCCAGGCCTATTTAAAGAGGCCTTGTCATGGTGAAAAGGGGGGAAAGAATTGTGAAGCATATAACCTATGATGTTATGAAGAAGGTGTTTTTCAGAACATCATTATTCTGTGTGTGAACTATTTAAGCAAGGGTTCGGATGAGGAAGTCCTGAAGAAGCTGCTACACCCACATATATGGTTGTAAGAATTCTTCGTTGTTGTTCTCTTTAATATAATATGCTTGGCCTGTTTCTTTCCAATCTGTGTTTGATCTCACATGAATTTGTCTCTAATATATAGGTCTATTTCAAAATAATCTCAGTAGAGTAGTGTTGAGACCACATATTGTAACCTTTTACTCATACTTTTTGCCATTGTTATACCCTTCATCACCTGTATTTAGACCCATATTATCACTTCATCTGATCACCTCAAGGTATAAAACGTCCTTTCTCATCACTATATGTTTCATTTGTTTTGCATAATACTTTACATTACTTTTGAACCTAACCATTGATTAGAAGTGCAGAAGTGTCCATATTTGCAGAATAGTATTTCAGACCATTGCTGAAACACAGAACTGCCCAAGCCGCTGTTGAGCTAATGCTGAAACATGGGAGCTGCTACACAGTCCGAGGATGCATATGCCGAAACACGAAGCAGCTACACGGTTCAATGCAGATGCCGGAACACGGAGCTGCTACACAGTCCGAGGATGCATATGCCGAAACATGAAGCAGTTACACGGTTCATGCAGA
>ML811458.1:224851-241145 GCA_009831015.1 Picea engelmannii
ATACCAATCCATCTAAACCGTCATCCTCATCTCATGCGGATGGTGTTATCGGTTCCGTCAAAACTCAATCTACTTCCCAATCGCTCACACTCTCCTCTACCTCCCCCCAAACTCATATCTATGAGGTGAATGCAGTTCAATTTTCCCCTTCACAACAATCCATAGGTAAGAAGAAGACAAAGAATAAATCAAAAAATAACAATGAACAACCCAAAAAGAAAACACCTGCTACCAAAAATAAAACACAACCGAAACTGAAATTCCCGTGTATCATTTGTGGTGATGATCACTACACTCGAGATTGTCCACTTCACAATGAAGTGTCCAAAATTTTCCAAGGAAATTCACAACTCGTTGTTCTTACTCAGCCTTTTCCGTAGCAACAATCCATGGTTGCTGAAACCCCCTCTCCTGGGGGCAGTTCTAGCCATCCTAATGATGAGACCCCGTCGAGTGCACATATTTATATGTTTAATGGGATTAATTTGACCACTCTCTCTAATACATACGACATGCTGGGTAACCTTGACAAAGGAAAAGACATTAACGCTACTGGTACTTTATCAGATCCATCACCGTCCTTCGTTAGTCTTCCATCGGTTAATCCTCCGTATGGACCCCTTTAGATTGAGAAACCTGCATTCGAATCTATCTTATGCCCTCCTAAGAGAACTATATGTAAATCTACCTTTAATCCTAGTTCACATGTCACCTAGAACTATAACATTGTTGAATATTTGGCTCAAGCACTGTGTGCTCTGTCTGCGTTAGAAGTTCTACAACACTGCCCCAGTCAACGTAGAATGCTCTTGGCCACTCTTGGTGTTGTTGATCCTGAGTCGTCCAACCATATCATGTTTACCTTGACTTGTGTCATGTCTTTGGCATGTTGGAAAGGTTTAAAATCACCAGCACTCAATGTTTCAGGATTAATCCGTAAGTGCGGACACAAACCGATCTCCCTAGATCCACCTGGATCTAGAACAAAACAGGACAGAATGATACTCTTTCCCTAGATTTTACTATTGAATGAACTAAGAGGCAAGGATCATGAACATAACTTATGAACGCTTCCTTGGGTCTCTGTTGTTCCAGCTTCGCTCCAATTCTCTTGTGCCATTCAGATCACAACAGTACAAACCAATCGAAGTGAAGACAAATCAATATATTCAATAGCTAATCTATACATATGATCAAGGAGTTATGTAATAAAGTGACATCAGCTTTATGGGAAAGGGACACATTACTGTATTAAATTGATAGAAAGCAAAAATTACAACCTGATCCTTGATGTTGCAAGCCTCCTTTCGATGGCTCCTAGCTCCAACACACACACTTGCTCATGCATGAAGAAAATCAACCACTTTTGATAACCTTGCTGGTGTCTCTAGCTGCTGCAACATCAGTCCTTCAAACAATCTTCCACTAATTCTCCAATCAATCTCTTGCTAGTTTGCTTCTAACCTTTTCCATGAGAAACCCATCAATTTGTAAGAGAGAATGGATTAGTTACTTGGATAGGAATGATCCCAAGATATCAGGAAAGCCAGTACTTGAACAACCATTCGAATGCCAACTCATCCTTCTAGAAGATTCCCTTCTAGAAGGTTCGAGAATCTATCTTTTTCCTTCTTTTAGAAGATGTTCGCACCCTGATAGTTAGGTATAGTGTGAACCCCTCACACCCCAGCTTAATGCAGCCTGCGAGAATCATGCATTCTCACAGGCAAATATATAGGTAGCCTGCGAACCTCCCTTAAAAATATGATTTCTGGAAGCAGACAAATGTAACTTTTCTCAGGAAAGTGTTCTAGTGAAGAGCCTGATTTTTCCATCATCATTACATCATCATGATGACCAAAATTGTGGATAACAGAATCTTCGTTCTACGAAACCAGAGATTCTGGGTTCGATCCCTAGTGGAGTCACCAATTTTGTTTCAAGATTAATCCGTAAGTGCAGACACAAACCGATCTCCCTAGGTCCACCTGGATCTAGAACAAAACAGGACAAAATGATACTCTTTCCCTAGATTTTAATATTGAATGAACTAAAAGGCAAGGATCATGAACATACCTTATGAACGCTTCCTTGGGTCTCTGTTGTTCCAGCTTCTCTCCACTGCTCTTGTGCCATTCACATCACAATAGTACAAACCAATCGAAGTGAAGACAAATCAATATATTCAATAGCTAATCTATACATATGATCAAGGAGTTATGTAATAAAGTGACATCAACTTTATGGGAAAGGGACACATTATTGTATTAAATTGATAGAAAGAAAAACTTACAACCTGAGCCTTGATGTTGCAAGCCTCCTTTCAATGGCTCCTAGCTTCGACACACACACTTGCTCATGCATGAAGAAAATCAACCACTTTTGATAACCTTGTTGGTGTCTCTAGCTGCTGTAGCATCAGTCCTCATACAATCTTCCACTAATTCTCCAATCAATCTCTTGCTAGTTTGATTCTAACCTTTTCCATGAGAAACCCATCAATTTATAAGAGAGAATGGATTAGTTACTTGGATAGGAATGATCCCAATATATCAGGAAAGCCAGTACTTGAAAGACCATTCGAATGCCAACTCATCCTTCTAGAAGATTCCCTTCTAGAAGGTTCGAGAATCTATTGTTTTCCTTCTTTTAGAAGATGTTCGCACCCTGATAGTTAGGTACAGTGAGAACCCCTCGCACCCCAGCTTAATGCATCCTTCGAGAATCATGCATTCTCGTAGGCAAATATATAGGTAGCCTGCGAACCTCCCTTAAAAATATGATTTCTGGAAGCAGACAAATGTAACTTTTCTCAGGAAAGTGTTCTAGTGAAGAGCCTGATTTTTCCATCATCATTACATCATCATGATGACCAAAATTGTGGATAACACTCAACAAATCCCCAACGATGTTACGCGCCTTCGACGAGCGAGGTTTTCATCCCTATGGGATTTTACAGTCCCTGCCCATCCAATTGGGTGGAAAAATTGTTACTGTTGATGTTGAGGTGGTTGATTCTCCTCTCAATTACAACTTGTTACTTGGAAGAAGTTGGTTTTATGCTATGACTATCGTTGCCTCATCAGTTTTTTAATGTGTCCAATTTCCTCATCAGGGAAAATTTTTCACTATTGATTAGTTGTATTTCTTCATGACCGATGCTCGCGCTCCCTCTACCAACAATATTCCTTTCTTGGGAGACCACAAGATCACGTATGAAAGAATTGGTGTTGGCTTACTGAAAGATTTTAGCCTCATGTGTACCTTCCCTACACCACTTCCACCGACTACACATCATATTGCCACCGTTGATATGATTTTGACCGCGTCTTATCAATCTTTGGAATCATCTGACCCTTGGATTGTACCTTGTCCATTGGAATTCGATGCACTAGGTGACACCATGCCACTTGGTCCAGCCGAACCATCATACGTTTCTATCCAATCCGCTTCTCCCTCATCGGCTGACCAACATCTATTGGCATCTGACGTTTCCTCGATGCAATCACAATTGAGTTCCTTGCCATCTACGAACGATTACATTTCCCAAATTTTCCCTCAGATGAATCTATCATGGAAATGTTTCACATTGAAAAGATAACTTGGGATAATAACCATCACCGATCCTCTTTTCTTCCCCCTCGTGAAGAAATTAGGGAAGATATACAACCTATCTCCCCTTCTGGTGTTGATTTTCCATCGTCTCCCATGCCTGCGACTTCTGATGATTTGGATCTAGTAGTGGATATGGTGATTTCTTCGGTAGTGTTATTGGAGCCTGATATCCTTACCCCTATTGTGACCCTCGATATGTGTTCCTTCCTGAGTGATTATATTCCATCTAGCGAAGATCTCCTGGAGGCCATGACCGATTTTTGTCCCTTGACATGGTATCCTTCCAGAACATTATCCTCTTGGAATCCATGATCAAGAAGCAGTCACGAGCATAGTTTCTATTCTCTATGGAAAGCTCATTAAAAAATGAAATAGAGGCCCTAAACATAGTTCTTTTCCTATGTCAAGCTCGTTAAAAAATGAAATAGTCACCTCTCTTGAACCTTCTATTCATCCACCCTTCTCCTTTTTCTCATCTACTAGAGAAATTGGTGACGACCTCAGAGCCAATGAATGAATTGAAGCTTGGAGGGCATGTCTTCAGCCTTTGATGATATTTCTGGAGTTAAGCCACTAAATCTCAAGCTGGGAGCATACTGATATTATTCTTTGTTCTTTCTCGTGATCGTAAATACATGAGAATGCATCCAGGTAAACTTTATCTCTTTTTTGGACCTGTATGGATACATGAAAAAGGAACCCCCTGGAGTCATCTTTAATCTCTTTTCAGACTCTCTAAACATGAAAATATTTTCGAGTGATCTTGCTTCCTTTCCCACTCGTTAAAAGGTTTGAAAGAGCGTCTTTCGAGTGATACTTTATCTCTTTTTCGGCCTCACAAGACTAACATTACGAAAAAAGACAACATTGGAGTCATCTTTAAGTTCTTTTTAGACTCTCTAAACATGAAAAGATTGTTGAGCAACCTTTTTCTCTTCACGCTCGTTAAAGTACTTGAAGAAAATGTCTGTTGAGCAATAGTTTATCTCTTTTTTGGTCTCATCAAACTACTTTATGAAAAAGGAACTGAGAGAGTTCTCTTTTAAGTGTTTTTCCGGACTCTATAATCATGAAAAAACTTTGAGTTTACCTTCTCTGGACTCGTTAAACCATCATACATTGAAGGGCCCATACGGGATCGAACCCTTACTTCTTCCAGTTCATTAAACAAAGGAAGAGGAACTTACCAAAGGTGAGTTATATCAAGCATGTGTTACCCTCCTCAAGCTCGTTAAATCAAAAAGAGGTACTCATCTATCTAGATGGGGGAAAAATTGAAAGAAACAAGCCAAGCAGTTTTTGAGAACATTACCAAGTAACTCTTAGAGTCACCCTTGAACATGACACTTTGTCTTTGCACACATATTAATCCACTGAACCTCTTCACTGAACCAATCCTCTGAGTTTTTCTTACTCCTTTGGGTCACCCGATGAAAGTCACAGCATCCACTGCATCATCAAGTTTTGGTCCATGTCATGTTTCTGCTGTGGTGCCTCAGTGTTCAAGGGAAGTATCTGCCTTGAGAGTCAGCCATCAGAAATATCTTGTTTCAATACCCATTTCATTCCATGTTCTTTTGATCCACCAATCACATCTCTATGTTAGTTTTGTGTCATTTATGGGGGATACATCAAGGCCCTCCTTCGACAAGTCTATTCCTGTCGACTTCAACACATTATCCAGGAACTAGAATTAGGAACCAATTATTACTTTGGGACTTGCATGCCTCAATGGCAGGCCTCCTCACATTTGACAATGGGTTTACATCATTGACCTATGATTGAATGATTGCACGAATGTTCGACTTCAGCTCATCCATTCACATTCATTGGAATGTACTAGAAGTACCTTGGGAATCATTGACATCAATGGTGATCTCCCTCGTGCTTGTTAACGGTTTACATAATTGATCGGTAATCAAGTGGTTTCTGCCATGTTCAACATCAAGACATCTATTCACATGGTTAGATTCATACTACATCAAGATCGGTAAGAAGACCCTGGGTTGATTGATCACTTTGATATGTACTTTGCCCAGGTTGCAAAGGAGTTTCTCTTGAACAATGACACATAAACTGTCGCATAGATCCACTTTGTATTGGTCATGGCTATGTCTTGTCATCTCATAGATCCACTGTGTATTTTCCGTGGCTACGATTAGTTCAAGTCATGGGAGTATAGATCCACAGTGTATTTTCGGTGGCTATAACTTTTATCAATACAATTATGGATCCGTAGTGTATTTATGGTGGCCATACCTTGAAAGTCTCTATCCCTCAAGCATAGGTATGCTTGCCTTGGGTTTGAAGCATGTCTTAAAATTTGTTTGATGGTTGTGTGCATCTTCTGTCAAGTTCTCTGAGCCTACACCCTTGCTTGAAAGTCTGCAAAGTATTTCAGTTATCAGTTCTCATCTTATAACTTCACACTTTGGGGGGCAATCTGTTACACCTCAAAATTACTCACTTCACAAGTGTCACAAGTGTCATCATTAGTGTCACAAGTGTCACATCTTGGCTGTGATTGTATAAGTGTTGTTGACATCATACTGCCTTCTTGCCAATGTCATGCCTCCAACAACATGACAGGGACACTTAGGACACCTCAAAGATTAGTTTTGAAGAGGAGGAATCAGTTTACTAGAAGTACAAGTTTCTTGCTATTGGAAGGACCACTAAAATTGAGTTTCAGGGAGGAGTGGTCCCCTATAATTTGTTAGGGAGCATTATAATTCTCTGTCCACCCTTCTGGGGGAGCGCTATAACACCAGCACTTTCTTTCCTTCTCTTGGGGAGCGCTATAATGATTTGATGCCCCTTTTGGGGGAGCACTACCTATTCTAGGTGAAAAATTGGTTTGTTGAGAAGAATGAGGGAAAGCTCCCCCCAATATTTGAAGGAAGTTGGATTCGAATCCTTGGTCAATCCATGATCTTAGGGCAGATCCATAACTGAAGGAGGAAAATCCTCAACTTACCCCAAAGATATCTCTAGTGGTTGGGCCTCTCCAGGCCTATTTAAATAGGCCTTCTCATGGTCAAAAGGGGGGAAAGAATTGTGAAGCATCTAACCTATGATTTTATGAAGAAGGTGTTTTTCAGAACATCAATATTATGTGTGTGAACTATTTAAGCAAGGGTTCGGATGAGGAAGGCTTGAAGAAGCTGCTACACCCACATATATGGTTGTAAGAATTCTTCGTTGTTGTTCTCTTTAAGATAATATGCTTGGCCTATTTCTTTCCAATATGTGTTTGATCTCACATGAATTTGTCTCTAATAGATAGGTCTATTTCGAACTAATCTCAGTAGAGTAGGAAGTGGTTGTATCTTTGTTTGTCTACAGGGCTTATTGAGGAGTTCAAGTTTGGAGCTCAACTCAGACCGTGCAGGGAAAAACACTGATAAGAGGTACTTCTTTTCTCCTTCCTCCTTACACATTATTTTATCTATATCTAAAAGGAAGTCAGTGTCCACGATAAGCATCTTCTGTATTAAGAGGTAAGAGTCTATCTCTCAAGAGGAGATCTACCTGTCCGTAGGGAGATTTTCCTTCAACACCTTCATCGGGATACAAAGGTGCAATGAACCCAAGGCCATCTCCTTCTAACGTCATTCTTATTTTATTTAAATCAACCACAGGGGAATTATTGAAAGCCTAATCAATTCCTAACAACACAGGGTAAGGACAACTATCATCAACTATCTCAATCACCTCGAAGTCTGCAAACATCGTTACTCCATCGATGTCCATAGGGACATGTTCCAATATTCCAAAGGGGATTATATATTGTTGATTATCCATCCTAATCCTGATAGGGGAGTAGATCAACTTAGTTTTTTCCATCAGTGCCCAGGTCTACTTCATCATGACATTGACCTCCAACCCTAAGTTGAGGACTACATAGTCTATATCATACTCTCCAATTTGAGAATTCAGGTGTAGTTCCTTATTTTTCCTTCTATTTTTAGAGACTTGGTGTACTTCCCTATTCATCAAGGGATCTATCTTCCCTAACCCGTACTGTCTAATTAAAGTTTGTAGCTCTTGTACAACTCTTTCATACTAAATCAACTTAATACAAGTATATAATAATTATGTGAGCTTTCTTACCTCTTTTCCTTCTCCTGGTAGAGCATACTGGTCGAATTCTAGAGGCATTCCACATTCTCTTACTTTTGTTCATGTCTTCGATGAAGAACCTTGGTATCTCCCAAATTATTTTCTTGCCTCCTCAAATATTTGTTTTTCTTTATTTCTATCAAAAACTTGTGTCTTCTCTACAACTTTCCTGACTCCTGATTCTTCTGTAGTCTTTCCTTCGATCGCTCTATATTATCCTATAACATCACCTCCTCTAGTGATAATAAAGAATCTAGGGTCCTCTCTGCGAGGTTCAACATATATCATTTTCACTTGCGGGTTCCGCTAAGGTACTCGTCTCTCCTGAAGTTTGGCTAGCATCACAGGACAATCTTCTTTAACATGTTCGAACGAGTTGTAGTAGATGCAAGTGGTACAAGGGTTCTAATAGTCCCTTTCTAAGTGTCTTGGATACACAAAATTGTAATAGATGATCTGTCCATGACCTCGACCCATACCTCCTCCTCTTCCTCTTCCTCTGAATCCACCATGAGGGTTGAATTTTCATCTTCTTGGGGAATTATACTGCGTAGTGTTTCCTTATTGTTGTAATTCACCTTGAATTTTTTATATATCCCTCGACCTTTCATGCATGAGTTCATCAGCCCTATAATCCATGTCATCATGTCCTACCGACTTACAAAATGTGCAATATATATTTGTGGGTGTCTAGACATAATTTTGCAGATAGTGACATTCACCAGGGCGATGTCTATTTCTACATACCTTGCACCAGGGTAGGGTAACTTGATTCAAAGGGCTTGGAGCTCCAGAAGCCAATTATTCATGAAATAAGGGACAATGTTCCTTTTCATGGCTTTCTAATTTTCATTTGATACACTAGATATATTTGATTTTATTTTTTCCCTTGGCTTCCTTCATATCTTCGACCTGTAGAGATAGGATAGTCAGTTGACTCAAGATTTGACTCATACCTGAGATGCATTCTCCCATAGGGGTTGATTCTAACTTCATGGAAATCTCCAATGCCTCAGCTTGCGAAGAAATCTTCTACTGCATCAAAGGAACTCTGATGTGTGGTAAGAGGGAAGCAATGAACCATTCCTTGTTTTTCTCATCTGGGATCTGGAAAATCAAATGGCTTTTCAAGGTCTTAAATCTCTGATCAAACTCCCACACAGGTTCATCTATTCTCTCTTGATTTATTTTAGCTCTGTAATGCACTGCAACTCTGACCTAGGTTTCTTGAATTCAACAATTAGCGCAGTCTTAATGACATTCAATGGTTTCAGTGCAACTCCTTGGACAAATTTCATGTACCAGCTCAGTACGTGATATCTTAGGGTAGTACTGAGTTGAGCTCGTTTAACATCTTCGTCGGTGATATTCTTAATAATGCATACAACTTCAGATAGAAACTAGTGTTGATTAGGATCTTCAGATCCATCTCCTCTAAAGGTGGGTAACCTCATCTCATCTGCCATAGGTATTCCTAGGTTTCCTGACTGAATATGTGGTGGACTACTAGTGACAGTTCTGAGAGCATTCTGGTGACTCTGATTATTCTGATTTCTTAATGTTTCTAAAACAACAAGAGGAATAATATTACTTAATTCAATAGTCGGCTCAGTTCCTGAAGTTTTAATCTCTTCCTAGCGAGGTTCTTCATCTTTCCATTCCTCTTCCCTAGCAGATTATGAATGCTCTTCATCTGTTAGATCTACCTCTTCTCCATTGTAGAAAACCTCATCCCCATAGTGCTACTTAAAAAGGTTCACAAGAGGGACTACTTTGAACTCTCTCCCACTGCGCGTATGTCTAGCATCTGTGTCTCTGTTGTTGTCAAAGTTCTTGAACATTAGCCTTTTCTAATCTGACCAACTACTGTATCTTCAATATGTTCTTATCATGCAATAACATCTTGATCTTCAACTTCAAAAAGTGTATAAATTTTCCTCTGGGTCCCTTAAATAAATACCTCTCAGCTTGGTTATATGACTCTACTCTATCAACAACAAACTCGGTGATATACCCTCCAATGGTACTATCAAACCAGTGATCTATTGCTCTTGACACATCATTGTCAACTCTCTTGACCTTCTTGATCAGTGTCGACATCCAAACCACAGATGGTCTAGATTTGATCTCAAATTGGGTGTTTTCTAACCTAGCTAGGCACTCGTATAACTCCTGATGAATTCCTCCAAAGAAAATCTTGTGTATATTAGTAAAGATATATCTTCCCAACCAATCCTCTATACTAAGATTAGGGTTCTTGTTTTGGGCTTCGACGAAGTCCTTTTCTTAATATTCTATCCACTTCTAAATCTCTATCTTCGATGGAAACCACCTTGACATTCCCTCATGAATATTCCTATCCTGACAACAGAACCTTTTGTTGGCATAGGAGCAGACCTAGGGTTTAGCTCCAAGAGTCCACGAACAAGCCCTAACTACTGGCCCTTTTAGAAACACCTGTGAGGCAGATGCAGTCTCACTCGATGTAGCTATAGGGGGTTGCAGGACACAAGTGTCTACAACCAGAGGAAATGAAAAATGGATTCAAAGAAACTACACACAGTCACCTAGTATTCTTTATCTTCATTAGGCCTACTGCGCAATTTATTTCTTAGATCGAACACAATATCACAATAGCAACATATCTAATGAAAAATAACCCAAAATCAATCACAGATACACAAAATATATGTGGTTCACCCTCTCTCTAGGGATACATCCATAGAACTATGCTTTATAATATATTAATATGAAAGCATACAGTTCTTATCTGTTCTCTTAGCTTGCAGATCTCTCTCTTCCTCTCTATCTTCCCTCCCTGTGCACCCAGCTGCAGGGTTGATCTTCACACCCAGATTAACATATTACAATGTAATAGAATGCCCTCACACCAGTGCTTCTCTCTCACACAATAGTAATCACTCAATCTCACAATGACAATGAAATCTCCACCAACTTAGCACCAACCCATCCCAGGTCCTTTAGACCTTTATTTATACATTACAATATCTCTCTGACATACTTAGGTTGAAACCTAATTGTCAATACTCTAGATACCAAAACCCTAGGTTTCTAAAAGCCTAGGTCAACTTGACCTGCGTTTTCATGGCTTCGCCGACCTATCTTTCCCTTCTTCTCGCATGGTGCTCCAAACCATCCGACAGTGGATTTTTCTGCTTGCTGAGTTGTCCATGATCCATCTTCCTTGTTGATATGTCATCCTTGATCTCCTCATCCAATGGATTTCTTTCTATTACTTCGCATTGTCTTTTCTTCTCTTCTTCTCACTTCAACCCAGTATTAGTCTTTGTGTCTTCTGCGTAGTTCGCATTCCGTCTTTTCTTCCTTAATATTTTCTTACTTCCATACCCAAGGGCCAATAGAGGAGTATGGATGTTGTGGGTTTAAATGATGAAGAGACAAATTAGCAGCTAAAACAAGTGAAGCTGACCATTGTCAAACTGTACCAAGAAAAAAGGGAGCTAAGACAACAACTAGCGATAAATACTACAGAAGAATCAGTAGCACGAGGTCGTGAAGGGAAGGCGACGTGGATAAAAAGACATCTCCGCGAGGTGCAGGATACGATTGTACAGTTGTGCAAAGAACAATGACTATCAGAAGAAAGGTATGCCAAACACTCTAGAGAAGGTGAAGTGGTTGAAGATATAGATCGTGCATCTCTTGCCAACGAGCAAAAGAAACAAGATTAGCCAAGTTCGTTCCTATATTTGCAAGCAGACTTTCTACAGCCACTTTTTGCACACACTTCCCCCAACAAATGAGGGTGGGACAGAAAACCAAATTCGTTACAACAGACAGTGGGAATCTTAAAAACACTTGTCCACCCAGATACTCGATCGAAAACCAAATCCCCATGGCGGATTACAACAATCATGATGCAGTCAGATGTATCTTTGTCTATTTTTAGAAAAATGTCATACGAAGAGTTTTGTAACGCAGAAAAATCGGTTCCCTAGTTTTTAGAGATAGAAGTTAGAATAATAAGGTAGCCCAAGCGACGCCCTCATTTATATATTTGATCTTTTCGATGTAATCCAGGTTGGTTGGAAAAATTGGTATAGACAATAGCTATTGTATGTAATTTGATTTCGACCAAAACTTAATGAAAAAGTCCTATAACTTTGATGAAAATATTCTAATTGTAGTAGTTGGATGTATTGTTTTCCCTTTATTGCGTATGTGCTTCTTATTACCTTTATTCATATCTTTTTTTGTCTAATTCAGAATGAATTTTCAAACATGTGGATTTGCTGTGCAACGCCCCTTGCTCACGCCACTTAGACAAAACGTTTTTCTTCTAAAAGTTAACTCAGAACTCACCCGCGGCGGTGCTCTGAGTTACTTCCTATAATTTCTATCCACCCCACATTACTATTTTTCACTGAAGACTGTTGCTCGCTTATCCTTTATCATCTTAGAGTTCAGTCATCGAGTCATTAGTTTATGTTGTTTCCTCGAATCGACTCCATAGCCCAAAGTCTTATTTTATTGCGCCAATATAAACAGAACCCATTATATCAAAGGTGTTAAATATAACCACATCCCACGCAAAGACAGAGTCTCACGAGAGATCCCTCTCTAGGTCCAAAAGTCTAGTTTTGGGCCTCAAAGTTGGGTGAAAAAGTTACCTTCATCATTTGTTTATCAACCAAACAGATTTACAAATTGCTAACATTCTGGCGTTGTTGTCGAGGATGAAATTGAGTATATTTTCCCTGGGAGAAAGACTAACATTGTAGTTTGACCCCTGAGGGTAACAGAGGGACAAACATTCGTACCGACTGAAACCTTTACCCTAGAGACTCCAGTACAAAAGACCAATAGCATAAAGTAGCGCAGTTGAGGAATCCTAGCTCTGAAGATGATCTATACTAGAGAAAATCTTGACCCAAACCCTATGGAGCCTATGTACGACCCCAAGAAGATTTTTTGCAAGACTAGAGAGCAAGCACCAGACCTATTATATTTCCTGTACATAATCCTATCTTTACCTAAAGACGGTGCGTAAATAATTGACGACCTAGAGTTTCACGAGTTATTTGAGCAAACCCTTTTTAGGTATAAGTCGGAAAATAGCTTTGATGAGACAATTTTTTACCAGAAGAGATTCCAAGCCCTAGTGCCTAATAACATCCCTCAAGTTCCAAGCCCTCCTAGACCCATGACCACCAAATTCACGCTCCTCATTCTGCCCTCCCAACTTCATGATTTTCTCCAAAATTATAGCCAGAGGATTAATCTCTACAATGCTGAAGGGAGGGTTTCGGCCCAGAAGCATCTGGACTGGTTCAACGATTTCGTCGACCTGGAAGAGGTAGACTATGAAGATGTAAAAATGAGGTTATTCACGCAGATTTTTGTGGGGTAGGTTAGGAAATGGTTCAATTCCCTACGAATAGAAATTATTCCATACTTAACCGCGTTCGAAACATGTTTCATCAATAGATGAAGAGATAAGAAGAACCCCTTGCAGTTGTGTTGAGAACTCAACACACCCTAAAAATTCTATGCCCATTTCTACTTTTTGGGTACCACTTGATCCTTTGCACTGTCTTCTTTCACTTTAGTATGAAACTGATGCCTACACTTATCTTTTATCTTTCATGTTTGAATTGTTTAAAGTCTGCTTGAACATACAACAAAGAATCATCTTAACTTTAAATGGGACTTAACAAATACGTAAGGAACTGACAGTCTAAATCTTTCCCCCCAACACGCTTAGGAATTTCAGCATCGGTAAAGGTTAAAGGTGATGAAAATAACTTGAGAAATTCAAAATAGCCAAGAGTCATTCTTCATCGGCGTCGGCGAACAAAAGTCTATCTTTTTGAAAATGAGATTCTACAGGAATATCTCCAAAGACCAATCTGTTCAGCTTCGACAGAAAAATGAAAAGAGTAAGCATCGCACAAGGAGAGGAGTGGTATCACCAATCGCCAACTTCGGATATGATTTCAGCATCAGAAATTTACAAAATAATAATCCACAAAGAAAACTACACATTAATTTTTCATTTTAATGTTGATCCCTGACACCATCCAAGCATCAATAGTCATGGTATCTAGCTCTCCTTACTCACCATCCGAGTGCTAAATTTTTTTTTAAATATTTTAATAACCCTGAGTTAATAACACCACATCAACATCAATCAAAATTGTAATTTTTGAAGGGAACATATCGAAAAACTTATAAGGCAATTCAGAATAATAATAATTATAAATCCCATATTTTGTGCGAAAAACTTAGATAAGAAAACACAGTAAATTTACATACAAAAAGGGAACGTGATACATTCAAATCACTTTCATGTTTTTTCATATAATTAAAGCTCTCACCAAGCTCAATTTAAAGACATGTAGAAACCACTGATGTATTGACTAACTGACCCAGTCACAGTGAGAATATAAAACCCTTACAACAAAAAAAAGAGAAAAAATGTCAAGCGTCACTTCGGGGAACACAATGAAAGAGCCCACCCATTATGTATCTCCTACACACAAACCTTTTCCCGGACTACTCCTCGCACCCTGCAATGTTTTCTTTTCCTCTTTCACTGTCATTCTCTGTGCCTTGTGCAGCTGGAAAATTGTATCTTGTGCTTCCCAAAGTTGTCTCTGGAGCCAAACTGTGCTTCCTTCATCACCCTACAATGCCGACACCTCCCGGTTCTTCGCTGCCAACTAGCTCTGAAACTCTTTATTTTCTTGGTATATTTTGGATATGGAAAGTTGAGATCACTCTCACTACTGGATGGGACTTTTAATGGGATAACCCAGTGCCTTTTCCCTTCCCTTTCGTCTCCTGCTTCCTCTACTGATAGTCCTGACTCCTCAACAGTTGGATGTACACTTAGCTCAGCTGGGAGACAGTCTTCTTCCCTTTTTCCCTTATCTTTCCTATGCCTCCCCCTTCTTCATGGTGTCTTCTCTTGAGAGGGAATGACACCCAAAATATGTATTTCAGAAGAACTTCTCTCCACCCCCACCTCCGCTGGAGACGCTGACACCATTTCCGAGAAAAGTTCGATACCTCCCGTTGGAGCTTCACGGACATAGGAAGCCAATAAGAAAGAGTCCCAGGCATGTTGGGGCTCGAACCTAGCACTCTGACTACCTCACAAACCCTGTCCCTTGTTTAAATGGGATCCCATAGTGAAACACCATAGTGGCTTAGACATCTGCGGATGGTAAAGGACTACTACACAGATTTTCGCCAGAATAAACTCTGAAGACCAACATTACAGAGGTATAAACTCGGTATATGCATAGAATTCCCCATAGAAATCCTAGAATTTATAGCGGAACAAAGAAGAGAAACAAAGTGTGCCAAAGAACACTCATTCCTTGTGACAAGATGTCTTGAATATTTAATGCATCACAACTACTCGATGGATGCAATCCAAGACACATAAAATGTCATCGATCGGAGTTGCAGGGAATATACTATACGATCATTCCAACCTCTTTAAACTCCCCAACTTCCATTATTAACTAATGATAGTTGACACACTTGGTGATACAACTTCTAGAGGCATTTAACAACTTCCTTATTATGATATCTGAACTTTTGGGAGTGTACGCATGCACACTCGACTCTGGTGTCTTTTCCTAGCCCCAAAGGTCAAGTGGCTACTGTGATGATTCTAACGCTCATATCTTTTGTACTTGATTTTCCATGCTATGGAGCACTCACATAATTCATTTAAACTAAAGAGGAGTGAGGGTGTGGACAAAGACATCACAGTTAATTCAAAGGGGCGATTGGGATCACGTAAGTATTACACGATCAAGATTAACGAACTCCACAGGTACGCATCAGTATATTTTGTTTGTTTGTACCTTCTATCATATTACTTGATCACTAAACTACCTTGCTAAAGTGAGAAAGCCCCTCTATGGACTACACCAGGGTTCTAAAGTGCAGGTAGAGCTAACCGTCTAAAGTCTCCCACTTTTTATCAACTAAACCAACATTACCCCACAATCATGCATAAAAGATCGACATTACCCCACCTTCAACTCCACGTCCGATGTCGATCCCTTTACACTTGGTTGTTTCCTGACTACAAGTCTCCTCCCAAGGATGACCTGCATTCACCAAAAGAAAAACAAGAAACTACAAGAATTCATTATATATATGGATTAGTGGGTTAGACATCATAACCAATACATGTCAACAAAATCACAAAGATTGAAGACATCATTTGACAGGACGGAAAAAGTACTTCTTTATATTAATATCACAAAAGTCATTTACGACATGAGATCGACATTGCTCCTCGAACTTGGTCCTAGGCTCCTCTTCACAATGCACCACCTACTTCCACATATTATTCTCCTCTTCAGTTATCTCTAGGGAAATGTAAAGGGTTTTCAAAGGAGGAAGAAGGAATTCTGGCTCAAACTCACAATGTGGTTGCAAAATATTAGGACAAAGGGGGAATATTGAAATGGGCAGAGTTTCTATGCTCTTATGCTTCTTCTTGGAAAGGGGCCCCAACACCTTATTTTATAGGCCAAAAGAGATAGTAATG
>ML811458.1:268514-288189 GCA_009831015.1 Picea engelmannii
AGAGAAGGGCAGCAATAGATGTCCTTACAGCCTTTGACAGTTGTTTCGAGATGAAGCATTATGTTTCTCTTTGTCTGAGCTAGACTATAATACAGGCATGTATGACTCAAAAGGACCAATGGACAAAATGAAAACAAAAACAAACCAACAAAGAAAAATTTGAAAGCAAAGAAATTCAAACAGAAAAATATGTACATAAGGTGTATCGGATATTCGTCAGGTAAAATAACTTTTGAGAGCTTGACCATTCATTGGAAGGGTGTCTGGTTGTCCCTCTAAATTCTAGAGGCCAAAAGAACTGAGACCTAATTTTTTAGCAACTAAAAATGGTCCCAACCACAGGTTTTGAAACTTAGCATGTTCTCCTTTCCCCTCATGAGGTTTATCCCATTTAAGGACAAGATCACCTACCTCAAAATTTATGTATGAGGCAAAATTGGAATCAAACCAGTTTTTGACAATGAGTTGATGTTGATCCAATTTTCATTTTGCTTGAGCCCTTACTTCCTCTAACTTCAACAAAGCATTAATCCACCTTTCCAAAGGAGGAAAGTGTTCCTCTTGCGCCTTATGTGATAACTGCAGATATGGAAGAAGGACATGTGGTGGAAGAATCACTTCCCTACCGTAAACGAGAAAGAAGGGGGAGTTACCAAAAACAGTTTTAGGAGTTACCCTATCATCCCAGATTGCATTAAATAGTGCGTTATGCCAGTTTTTGTGGTTTTCAGAGATCGTTCCCTTGATGATATTGATCAAGTTTTTATTAGTTGATTCAACCAAACCATTTCCTTGGGGGTAATAGTTGGCAGAATACTTTAATTTTATTCCTTTTTCTAAAGTGAAAACAGTCATTTCGAGAGACGAAAAATAGGAATCATTATCAAATGATAGGCATTCAGGAATACCGAAATGAGTGATAATATTTGAATCCAAGAAGGATATTACCGGGCTGGTGTTTACAAATTTTAATGGCGCAGCCTCAAACCATCTGTTGAAATAATCTGTGGTTGTTATGATGTATTTATGTTGCTGTGAGAATGTAGAGTTGATTGGGCCTATAATATCGAGGCCCCATTGCTGAAAAGAGGAGTCTACCGAAACAGGTTGCAGCGGGAATGACGACTTTTGTTCTCATCCAAATGCCTTTTGATAGATTACACACTTGCGACATAAGGCATGGGCATCTTTGAAAAGAGTAGGCCAATAGTACCTTGCTCTTAATACTTTGTGGGCAGTAGTGTCTCCACCGAAATGCCCACCATCTTCCCCTACATGTAATTCCAATAAGACTTTATCTGCTTCATCTTTTTCTAGACAGCGCATAAGTATTCCATCAAAATTTTGGCGAAACAAAATACCATTTACCAGCTGAAAAGAAGAAGATTTTAATCTCAGTGCTCTCCTCTTTTGTGGATCAAGGTGATGGGGAGCTGATCCATGTATAAGATAAAACTTGATGTCATCATACCAAGGGCTAGTAAGGCTTTGTGCACAACAGATTTGATTTTGATTGTGCTAATATTGAATTAACATATCAGTTTCATTCTACTGTCCTATAGCTGAATCAACAACCAATTTACATCAACCTTGGCCTCTAACAATTTGTGCTGGGGTAATTTCTATGTCATATTCTTGTAAGGATGTGACCCAGTTTGCCATTTTTTCACCCAGTTCTTTTTGTAATAACAAATTTCTGACAGCAGAGTAAGGGACAATGATTTTTGTCCTAGATTTCAGTAGATAAGATTGAAAGTGTTTTACTACTTTAAAAACAACATAAGCATGCTGGTCTACTGCTGGGTAATTAAGTTATGCTCCCTTAAAGGTTGAGCTCATAAAGGCAATTGGGACTTCATTTTTTTCAACATTTTTTTTGGGTTAGGACAACAACATAAGACCAATCAGAGGCAAACGTGTAGAGAGTGAAATCTCACGAAAAATTAGGGCTCATTAGGGAAGGAGCATCTACTATAGCCTTTTTTATTGAGTCAAAAGCTTGACTTTATAGAGGTCCCCAATGGTACTGCACATCCTTTTTTATTAAATTTTGTAATGGTTTGACCATTTCAGAAAAACTGGGGATGAACCTTATAACAAAGTTTATTTGACCTAAGAAAGATTGCATGAAATTTTTGGAAGAGGGAGGGGGAAGTTTTGAAATGACTTGGGTCCTTTCAGGGTCAATAATCATCCCTTCATTGGATACAATGAAACTGAGGAGCTTTCCTTGTTCTACTGCAAAGATAGATTTTTTAGGATTTAAAGAAATACCGTACTTACGACATCTCTATAGAATAGATCTTAGATGAGCTAGATGATCTCATTTATTCTTTGAGAAGATAGTGACATCATCTAGATAAACTACTACAAATTCATTGATTAAGCCACGGAAAGTGATATCCATCACTCTCTGAAAAGTGGCACCGGCATTTATGAGCCCAAAGGGAATTTTCCTATAAGCATAGGTACCCCATGGAGTACGGAAAGTGGTTTTGAGTTGGTCTGGGGGAGACATAAGGATTTGGTTATACCATGAAAAACCATCCAACAATGATAATCTTTCATAACCAGATACTTGTACCCCATGGAGTACAGAAAGTGGTTTTGAGATGGTCTGGGGGAGACATAAGGACTTGGTTATACCATGAAAAACCATCCAACAACGATAATATTTCAGAACCAGATACTTGTTGGAGGATCTGTTCCATGGGAGGAACAGGTTAGTTCTCTTTATTAGACGCTCGGTTTAAATTTTGGAAATCGACACATAGTCGGATTTCACCACTCTTCTTCCTTATGGGGACAAGATTAGAGACCCATTGTGTATGTCTTACTAGGAAGATTATTTTAGCATTCAAGAGTTTGTTTAATTCTTTCTTGACTGTTGGTTCAAGTTTTTGGTGCATGTTTCTTAACTTCTGTTGAAAAGGTTGGGTCTGGGGTTTCATGGGAATAATGTGTTGTATGATGCTAGAATCAAAGGTCTTTAGATCGTCGTATGTCCAAGCAAAGACATCTTTAAATTCCTTAAACAACTTAATAAATGTTGTATTTTCTTGATCAGAACATCCCATCCCCAAATTGATGCACTGTGGGTTATCTTTAGTTCCTAAATTTACTTTTTCATGTGTCAAGGAAGAACTATTTGTTTTACAATTCACTAATTTTCTGAAGCTATCGTGAAGACCATAAAATTTTTCTAATCTAACCACAGATTTTGAGATAGAGTTTACCATATTTGATGTGGACTCCGGGGATCTTGGATCTGGTATTACCGTAAAATTGTGAAGGTCTTCGTTGTGGGTACCTTCGTCGATAACTGCGCTTTGGAAAGTTTCTTCCATGTGCAGAAAACCGATGATCTGTTGATCGTCATCGAAGACTCTCCAATTTGTGATGTTGTTTCGGGACGGATAGTCTGAACAACAACTCGACGAAAAATGCATTTGGAGAAAGGTCTTCTGTAGGAAAAAGTTTAGAGGCGACATTAGCTAACAAGTCAGCCTCAGAATTATTCAATCTTGGAATATAATTAATGTTAAACGCAGAAAATTTGTTCATTAAATTCCATACCTCAGTTTGATAGCTTTTCAGGTGTGGAGATAAACAGTGAATAGATTTTTTTACCTGTCTAACCACAATTTATGAATCACCAAAGACTGTCAAATTCTGAATCCTCAAATCTAGTGCTTTTCTGAGACCTTGCAAGAGTGTCTCGTATTCGGCCGTATTGTTTGTGCATTCAAATTGTAAGCGGCAAGCGATCAAAGTTTTGTTACCTGTTGGATCAATGAGCACACACCCTGCTCTGGCTCCTTCCTTAGATTTAGATCCATCGAAGTAAAGAGACCAGATTTGATTTTCGTCAGGTGCATGTGACCACTGAGAGAGGGTTGTTTACTGTGTGCATGTCATAATTTTGGACTGTTATTCCAGGTCAGTAATGGTAGAAGTTTTATCCATGAAATTGTCGAAAAAAGTGTCCATCCCCTGTATTTCAGGCGAATTGGTGGAAGTAGTGAATGGTTCATTAGGATCATTTAAATCGATTACCGTGTACTTAAGATAATGCTCATTATTGACCTTGATTCTATTAGGCTTTCCATTCTCGGGCAGCCACAAGTGAGACCAATCTGTCGCAAAATAACCATGTATCTGTTCGGACCAATCTCTACTTAAAAACAAGACATATACTTTGGGGATATCAACGACAATAATATCAATAACTTGATGGAATTTAGGATTAGATGATAATCTGATAAGCACATTTTTTAATTCACCTATTACTTTAACACTAGTTCGATCAAGCTGAATAATTTTCAGGTTGGAAGGTTGAACTTCGGCATTAATTTTTTGGTAGATAGACCAAGGCATTACGTTTGATGATGCACATGAATCTACCATATAGTTATGTACATTTCTATTGAAAATTTCAAAAGTCAACAAAAAGGGTGGGACATTTCTACGAGTATTAACAACAGAAGTTTGTTGTTTTTTAGTCGCATCCCCTGAAACTAGTTTATCTACATTTGTTACACTTTTTACAGCAAGGTCTCTTTTATCAGAATACTCTAGCATCGTTTTAACGAAGCCCTGTTGAGGTGTTTTGGGGTTGTTTTCTGCAAATTTGTTGCTGTTCGGATTGTTGTTTTTGTTGTTTTCTGCAATATTATGCAGTATCTTTTGCAGAAGAAAAGGAAATTTCAATAATTCGTAAATAGAAATATTAGCTCTAAGTTTTTTGAGATCCTCAATCAAATCATACTCTAAACTTGGAGTTGTTAAATTATGTTTAGTTTCAATTGGTTTAGACTATTTTTGAGGTGCATTAGTTCCGATTTCAGAAGAAGATTTATTTGTTGTCTTACTACTGGTATTGTAAGGATGCACTGTTTCGAAATTAGCTTGAAAAATGCTATCTGAGAAATTCCCGAAAATATTGGGAGAGGATTCGTCCTCTTCCACTATCTCTTGTTCAACCATGTCTTCAGGAATCTCGAGAGGAATCAAGTTATCATGTGCCTCTAGAATCGTCTGAATAGCAAACTGTAATATTTCTAGATTCAGGCCTTCAAAATTTGAGTTAGGTCGGTTTGTGGGAAAAGGATTTCTAAAAGGGGGTTTGTAAGGCCCTTTGCTTGAAGAAGTTGCTTCAGCCAATCTTCTCAAATATATAACCTGATATTATATATGGTTTTTTGATCTTTTGTTTCTTATGGATTACGTGTGCAAAAATATATTTACATGTTTATGTCAATGTTCTTTCATATGTGTGCAAGATTTCAATCTAAAATTTGATTAGCTAGAGTATCTGTAATTTGGTTTAATCTCCTAGGAACATGAAAATATGTAATATAATCAAAGTTTCGTTCTAAGAGATGTACCCTAAGGAATCATCGGTGTAAGGTTGGATCATGAACCTGGTATACTCTGTTTAACTAAGACACAACCAGTTGAGCATCGAGATAGACCCAGAGATGAGAGATACCCAGTGAAAAGGCATCACAAAGAAACTCAATAACTATGCTATACTCGGAGACATTATTTGTGGTGTCACCTAAGCATATACATCTGAAAGATAACAACTGGCCCTGAGGTTTAAAGATTACCCAAGATACGGAGGCAAGCCTCCAAGTGTGCCGACTAGTAATGTCTGCATACCCAACGAACACCTCAGAATCACTTGACATCTGCCATATTGACAAAAGATAACATCAATGACATGTCCATAATATTTAAAAGAAACTAAAAAGTAATAGTACAAACACTATACATATGTTACAAAAAGTTACCCACAATGACCTGCCTATGAGTAGTACTTTTTGAGGTAGAGCCCATTTCTAGGATCTGCCAAAGAATTCCCTTCAAAATCAACCAGATGATAAGAACCCTTTTTTAATACCTCTTTTATGATGAAAGGTCCGAACCATATGGGTTTGAATTTTCCTGCCCCCAAGGGGTCCTTATCTTGGTCATAGACCAGGACAAGGTCGCCTTCAGAGAAAATCCAAGGACGAACGGACCTATCATACTAAAACTTGACCTTATGTTTGTGAGTCGCATTGGCCAGGGACACATCATGACGCTACTCAAGGTCTACTAACCATTCTTCAAGTGGAGAAGTGTTGGGCAATAATTGTACTTCCAATTTTAGAGATGGGATCTAACATTCGATGGGCAAGACTGCCTCCATCCCGTAAACGAGTTGAAAAGGTGAGAAAGTTGTAGTCTTAATAGATGTTCGGTAAGCCCATAATGCTGAGTATAACATCAAATGCCAATTTGACTTGGCTGAGTTGATAGTTCGTTGTAGAATAGTCTTAAGAATTTTGTTTACAACTTCCACTTTCCCATTGGCTTGGGGGTAGTAGGGTGATGAATGCTCTTGCCGTAACCCAAGATTTGATGTTAATTCAGTCATCATTTGGTTCTGAAAGTGACTACCATGGTCAGTGACAATCTCTCTCGGGACGCCGAACCTTGCTATGATCTGCTTGAATAAAAAGAGAGTTACAGTCTCTCCATCATCTTTAAACATTGGCATAGCTTCGACCCACTTAGTGAAGTAGTCTACAACTACGATGATATATAAGTGCCCCCTTGCTGAAGGGGGGTTGCAAGTAGTGTAATCAATCCCCCACTTGGTGAAGGGACCAACTGTGATGACAGGAAACATGGGAGAGGGATGTTCCCTCATCTTCCGAGAGAAGATTTGGCACGGATGGCACTTCTTGACCGATTCTATACAATCTTTGATAAGTGTCTGCCATAAGTAACCTTCCCGTAGAATCTTTTGGGCTATTTCCAACCCAGAAAAATGACCTCCACAAGCTCCGGTATGGAAATCCTTGAGCACGATGATTTCCTCCTCATGTGTGAGACATCGACGTAAGATGCAGTCTACACCTCTCTGATACAATGTATCATCGAGTATGAGATAATTCATAGCTTGATAGCATATATGTCGACGCTCATCACGAGAAGCAAAAGTGGGGCACTTCAAAGTCTGGAGATAGATAAGTATATCTTTGTACCAGGGATCTGAAGATGTGATCAAAAACATATCTCCCCGGATAGGCGATTCTTCAGGCACAATGTCACCTGACTCAACTGCAAGCTCCAAAATAAGCTCTGCGAAGACCAATGACTTTTTGGACTTTGCTAAAATGAAGTCTAAGTCAAACTCTTGGAGGATGACTATCCATCTAGTGATTTTTCCGCCTATAACCCATCGTGTCAACATGTACTGGAATGGATTTACGAAAACAATGACGGTGGTCTTGCGAAACAGAACATAATGACGAAACTGTTGAACAGCATGAACTGTTGCCAACACAAGTTTTTCAATATGAGAATAATTGATTTTTGGTCCTACGAGGCCTTGGATCAGGTAATAGATCATGTATTCTGAGAACAAATCATCTTCCTGAACTAAAACCATGCCAATGGTTGACTCTGCGGAAACTAGATATAATAAGAAATCTTTGTTATAGTTAGGTGTCCATATCAGAGGGGAAGTTGTAAGGGTGTGTTTTAATGCATCGAAAGAGCATTTAGCAGCATCCTCCCAGTAAAAAGGAATGTGTTTCTTCAGTAAGTGCATAAAGCCCTTGGTAATTTCAGCATAGTTGGCGATGAAGCGTCGTAAAAAAATTTCCTTGCCTTGTAGACTCTGAAGTTGAAGAATTGTGAATGGGGGGGGCAACTAGATTATTGCCTCCAACTTGAGAGGATCGACCATGATCCTTGTTGTTGAGACGATGAAACCTAACAAATGTCTTGACGTTATGTAGAAGCTACACTTGTTTGGATTCAAGCGAATCCTAAAGTAGCGACATCGTTCAAATATAAGTCGAAGGTGTGTGGGATGATCCGTTCTCTTGCGAGATCGTGATGCTAAATCATCTAGATAGGCCTTGACTATATGCTTGATATTAGGAAAAGCAAAAGACATGGCTCGCTGGAATGTGGCTCCAGCATTTTTAAGACTGAAGGGCATCTTACGATATGCAAACGTACCCCACAGACAAATGAATGTCGTTTTGTGTTGGTCTTCGAGTTTTATTTGGATTTGATTATATCCCAAAAAATCGTCCATGAAAGAAAAGGCTTCACAACCAGCACATTCATCAATGATCTGGTCAATGAATGGTGTTGGAAAATTATCTTTGGGACATGCCTTGTTCAAATCATGGAATTCGGTACATACATGAATCGTGCCTTGTTTTTTATTGACCAACACAGGATTTGACACCCATTGGTTCAAATGAATAGGATAGATAAAACCTGCCTTTAGCAATTTCTCAACCTCAATCTTGATGGCTACTGCTTTCTTAGGATTAACTGGATGAAGTTTCTGTCGAATAAGCTTGGCATCAGGATACATTGTGATTTCATGTTCAACTATTTTTGGATCGATACCTGGCATTTCCTCATAAGACCAGGCAAAAACGTCACAGAATTCTTTGAAAAGATCCATGTAGATTTGAATCTCGTCGGGGGAGAAATTTGCTCTGATGAAGACGTTCTCCACAATGCCAAGGTTTTGGTAGATGTTGATTGGTATAGTTTCAACAATAGTTTCCATATTTCCCTCAACATAAATTTCATGTGTGGCTAAGAGATTAATAGGACACGACTGATCTCCCATCATGGTCACGATGAATTCTCCTGCTTTGATTCAGCTTAACTCTAGGAGAAAATATGATATGTGATGAAGATATTCCCAAGGTTTGTCTGGACTAGTCATTTCTTTGATTACTGCTTCATCAGAAGGTAAGACTAAGTCTAACAAATCAATGTTAGCAAGAGAACCCTGAGCCCAAATAGGCTCTAGAAGTGGATCTAACTCTTATGCAAGAGTCGGATCAGTGTTAGATGAAGCTTGCTAGACTAAAGAGTACACTACTTCAGTGGAAGATAAGGGCATGGACATGCCTGGGTGCCCTTTCTCATCCATCGTGGCCGATGGGGAAGGAAGTATCCATGGATCCACGAAGTAAGTTGTGTGGAACGATGAAACTTGAAAAATATCAACCTTATGGTGATTGGATATAAATTTGATATCGTCGTGAGGAGGTGGGTAATCGAAGGTACCCATCAAGTATGGGCACAAACCAACTCCTACATTGATGACACCTGGTTGAGGATTATCAATCATCGAGACTGTGGATGCCCCCAAAGTTGGCTCAGGTCTGGAGAAAGACAATTGATCGATGGTCACTATCCAACCCTCATGTGGAAACAACAAGACTTGGAAAACTGTAGCAACCACAACTTTCATAGAATAAGTCCAACTCTGTCCTAAAAAGAGATTATAGTCAAGGGGAGAATCAACTACCTCTACTTCGACACACACGATCTTCCCTCCTAACTACATGGGGAAAGAAGGAATGATGCCATGTGGTCGGAATGAACGACCATCGAAAGCAGTGAGGAGAGTAGGTGATGGAGACAAAACAGGCTGGACAATGGCCTTCCAACATGCCAATGACATAACGCATGTCGAGGCACCCTCGTTGATCACCGTGCAGAAAATATTTCGAGTAAAATTTTTCATGGGATAAGCCACTACTATCTGAAACGCTACGTGGTAAGGCAGATGAGGTCTTAAGTTGGTTGTATCTAACATGATGGTACCCAGATTACAAGTCTCAGTAGAGCCCAAAGCGGTTAACAAGTCTTTCCTCTGAGCAAGGCAGCTTTGGAGGACCTCCAAAGCAGACATCACACAAGGGGTTTGTGATAAATCCTCCACCACAGAGTAGTTTTGGGTGACCTTTACATTTGGGTTATGAGAAGATTTTTTAAATGCGCCTTTTGGAATGTGTGTCATTTTTTATCCCAACATCTTCTCAATCTATAGAGGAAGATATGGGAGATCAACTTCTTTACCCTTCTCAGAAGCACTTGGTTTACTATAATCGTGTGCTCTAGTCGATATGAAAGCATCACCCCTAACCATAAATACGTTCACGGATGCGGGGTTGTTCGGAGGTGGGAAGTTTTCTTGGCTGCCCACTTTTGTACTTGCAGAGGCTTGAGTTAGATTTTGCCTATGTTGAAATGTATTAGTCAATACCACCTGTTGTTGCTGCGTGACAAATTTTTGGGCCTCTTCAAGTCGAGGATAGAGATGGGTCAGGTGGTCCTCCGTGCACAAATTGCATGGATACCTTGCCTTCCATTTTTTAGTGTTGTCCTTGCCAGCATTATCATTGGGTTTTTTGTCCCCCTTACCCTTCTTTCATTGTTTTTTCTTCCCTTCAGGCTGTTAGGTGGCCTTTGGGTTAGTCGACTGCACTGTGTGTACTTCCGACGTTTTGGTAGAGGGAGCAACCAAAGCAGTAGTTTGGTTGGCCGTTGTGTGTTGTATGGATAACTGCTGCAACTGCTTCATCAATTGCTCAGCAAGATTTGTTTATGCTGAACCAACAATACCATCGACATGTGGTCCAACTCTCTGTCTAGTTTTATCCAGTATTGAACATGGTGCATCTGGCAAGATGTTGTATAATAAACCGACCTGAGAATAGATGAGCTCTATTGAGCCCTCATGGTGGCATCTTCTTCGGAGAAAAATCTGGATGTCACGACGTCTTTGAATAACTGTGGAACCAAAGACTTAAGGAACCACTCAAGTAGGAATGTTGGTGGGATTGGTACCTTGATTAAACTCTTTCGGCGTCTCCATTCGCGTATGTGATCAGAGATATAGTACATTGTTGTCTGTTTGAAATTGGCGAGCAGCTCTGTGCCAGCGTCGTATCTCACAGGTAACTGGAAATGGTTCAAGAAATCAATTTCCATTTCACCAAAAGAAGAGTATCTTGAGTGATCGCACTCAATGTACCATTTTGTGGCACTCCCAATGAGAGTACGTTGAAACAATCGCAACTGTACGGAGTCATCTTTCAATGAGTTAGATGAGAACCAAAGATGGAAGGTAGTCACATGATATCCTGGATCTTCATTAGGCTTGGCTTCAAACTTTGGAATGTATGAAGGCAACTTCGTCGGCATATGAGGCCAACGCGGATCGTGACAAATAGGGTCATTCAACAACCTTGTCAAATTTGGCAAGTGTAAAGTCGCCAGGAAAGGTAGTTTGGGTTGTTGTTGATAACCTGGGAAAAGGAGCCTGGAGTTTGACTGGCACCAGGTTGCCAGGAAAAGTTTGGCTACTAGCCCGGATTCTGGTAGAAACCATGGCCCTGGAAAGCGTAACGATTTTTCATATGTGGAGACATCATCGGTTGATTTCCCAAATAGGACATAGATGGTTGGGCATGCATTATATTCGAAGGAATTTGGGAAGGATTACCCCATGCCAATCCCGTGGGAATAGGAACAATAGTTTGTATGGGGTTCCATTGATTGTGGAAAGAATTACCCCAGATCGGCATTCCAGAGGAGGGAATGAATCCCTGGCCTAAATTCCAAGGTCCTGCTAGGTTTTTCCCCTGTGCAGGAATAGTACCCTGCACAGGAGTAGATTGTCCAAAAATGGGGTTTCCCCTAGTTGGGAAAGCGGCTGACGAGAAGGTGTTGTTACCAAACGTTTCATTCAAATAAAACGGTGTTGAACCTACTAGCATACTATGCGAAGGTCGTCCTTGACTCCCTGCTCCAAATAAACTATTGTGTGTAGGTTGCCCGGTGGATTGCTGATGCGAGCCACCGAGTGAAGGGGACGAAGGAGGGATATGACCTCCTCCATAAGGAAAAGCGTTAAAAGGAGCAAGAGTTCCCCCCATGTGACCTTGCAAAGGAGTGCTAGAGTTCCCTTCCCCCAGACCCAAAGTCTGTAAAGTAGAGTAGGAAAGTACAAGACTTGTACCCGAACTAGGCATCCCATATGAGAACAGAGGGTTTGTCGCACTAGGTGTGAAAGGGGTTGTGGCCACCGCCAAAGATGGGTTCGGTCCACTATGCGAAGTAGTTGCGGTTGAGACCATGGTGGCTCGGACTGACGACGGTGGGTTAGGAGATGAAATCTCTCCTGTGGTGACAACCGTGGTGGGAATTGAAGAATTCCTAGAAGGAGTAACAACATTTGTTTCCATTTTTGTGTGCGACACTATATGTCGTTCATAAAATTGAATTGGTACAATGAAAGGTGACAAAATATTAGTGGTTGGGGTTTCAACTAGGCCAAGAGCGGTTTCTTCAAGGTCCAAAATGGTCGATTCCTCCGGGGGTTGTTCGGGCACAATGGTTTGTAACCCGGTCACTTCGAAAGACCCTTGTTGGTCTAGCTTTTGCCTTAATGGTGGCGGGGGTGGCTCCAGTGTAACTGGCGGCAAGCCAAGAAGCCGTCGTGACTGGCAGAGCTTGGGATCCTCCACTGTGTGAGAATATCCAAGACACTCTAATGTAGTCTAAACGTTCAAAAGTAACACACACTTAAAAAAGTCCCTAGAAGATAAGACATGCAAACACTAAATTAATTGGAAGAACAGTTACAACAACCAACACTAGAGCAACTTACCGGTGCAAGTGAAACTCGAACACGGAATCATCCTCTGAGTATACTCTACAAAGCATGGCCTAATTTTTGTAGTAGGTACCGCAGTATACCCTCGTAGTCACCTGTGTATTTCCCTAAAAAGATTGGCAACTAGGTTGCCAACACGCAAACAGTCACCAGGCGGGTAGAGTCGAAAGTTGGGTAGACCACAATGAGCAGGGAATCGAGCCCGAAACCTGTCAAGGTTATCGAAATAAAATGGTCTGGAAGACAACTAAGGACCTCGAACAGATTTGAGACCCATGAAGCCCCGTGGAAAATGAAAATGATGGAATCCCGAAACAAGCCCTCTATATGTGTTCTCCACTACGATTGGTCCAGCGTTGGAGGGGTTATCTCCACTACCTTTCCGCACGCGACCTTATGTTTATCCCCTGTGTTAGAGGGGGGTCCCAGATAGATTTCACAACACTGGACTTAGACACTCCCTATCTCAGACTCCAATGTTTGATTTAAAATGGCCTTGAAGAGTTTCCTCTCCAACCTAATCCAAGGTCCTAGTCCTAAACTAGTTGGTGAACCCTACAAACATAAAAGTCTAGAAGATTTTAAATTTAGTGTTAATTTTATGGATTTGTCTTACGTCAAGGGGTATGAAGTTGAAACTGATGATGTGTAAAAGAAGAAATAAAAAATGAATAAAAAAGATGGAAACAAAACTTTTACTGAATGCAAAATTTCAACAACTTTTCAAAAGAAATATTTTTAATTTTTCTAATATTTTGGACAAAAAACTCAAAGGAATTTCACTCAACTATGAGCTACTTATGATCTAAGTGAAATGCAAAAACTTATGAAATAAAATACTTTTCCCTGGCTTAATAATGCAAAAACACACTTTCTAACCAAACAAGAAAATAAAAAGAGATTTTTTTATTTATTTAAATGCTAGTAAAGAAAGAAAGGAAAAATACCGACAAGCAAAAACTAAGAAAAACAATTCTAGCCTAATCACAGATCGCAAATAATTAGATTAAAAAATCACACACTAGCAATTTTTAAAAAATGACTCTCACACTTGTCTAAAAACCGTAAAAATTCTTTTATTTTTATGACAACTTTTTAAATGAGAAAAAGAAAGCTAAGGGTAAGATTAATCCTAAGCTACTGACTGCTCAGACAGAGATTCAAACACCTGAGAGGAATAATTCTTATGAAGGGAAAGGGTGAATGCCTTACCCTCAACAACAAGTATCCTGTACAAGCATGTCATTGTCACTTTAACAACACGCATGTGAATGCATGCTGGATAGAGACAGAGGGCGTGTACATGTGGGCTGACCTTGTATAGGCCGCGTGTATATCTAAACTCTGAGAAAAAAGAAGACAAAGGACCCAAAACCAGGAAGAGACCATAGATATTGATAACCAGGATCCCTTGAAGGCTTGAACACTCTTTTTGATAGAAAAACAAATAATGTAAGAAAAACATGATAAGGAAAAAACAATCTAAGATAGGACTGCTAGCAAACAAGACTCAGACAAAATTCCAGAAAACCCCTTGAGAATGTGTGATTCTGATAGGGAAGAGGATGACTGCCTCTGAAGCTCTCTGAACTCTAAACACTACTGCTACTTCTATAACTAGCATGCACACACCGGCTATAAGAGGGTAGGGCGTGGGTACACGCGTGAAGACCTTGTGTAGGCCACGTGTACCTCTATGGGTCCCAAAAAACATAGTCAAGCAAAATACAAGGAAAACTGGTATGGAAAACCAGACTCCCTACTAGCTCAGACTTTACAGAAACTAAAAGAAAAAATAGGCAAGAAAAACTAGTCTGTAAAACTACCCAAAAACTAAAAATTCCAGGAACCCTAGAGAGTCTCCCTAGTATGGTCGCCAATTTTGTTGTTGGGAAAATCTCCCTATGGACTAGAAAATAAAGTTCAGACTTTGCATGCAGATATGAACGAATAGAAATTACTTTCTACCTTCATCCCTAGATTTAAATCCCCTTTTCTTAGTAAATGCATGGAAAGATCAACCTACCTCGTTCTCGACGTTTGATGTCGATCCTCCGTTGTGCTTGATTACTTGTTCGCAATACTCCTTCCAAAGCTGACCTACATTCAAGACAATCAACAACTATGCATGCATACTACTTATATACTAACGGGTTAGAAATCCAAACATATACTGATCAAACTATAAACAATTCATGAATTGGGATAGGAAAATAATTTTCTTTATTACTTAGAATGACTCAACTTACAAAAGTTGAGACCGGCCACTGCTCCTTGAACCTGATCCTGGGCTCCTCTTCTTCTATCCTTCAAATTCTTTGCTTTGAATCTCCTTTGGCACAAGGAAAGGCTAAAGGGTTGGGACAATGGGAATACATAAATGGGTAGAGCTTCTTTTCTATATTTTTCCTTCTTCCAAATGGGACCCCTGCCCCTTCTTTTATAGGCTAGAAGGAGCTAGGTATTTGTACGAACCCTCGTCCATGCATGGCCGAGAGTTTCAATTAACTCACCCATAGCTTTTTGTTCCATCGACAACTTTCCTCTTTTCATTCTTTTGTTAGTCCACGTGGGTTGTTTTGGGTTAGCCAGTGTGTACACGTGTGTAGTAATGGATTAGGGCACATGGACCTTTATAAAAGAGGATTTTCAAAGAGTTGTTTAGTAGTGCTTTGGTAAATAAGGGATATGAGTTGGCCTAATGCCAGGTAAGCATGTGTGGTGCAATTTAGGGTTGTAACACAAGGAGAAAGGTTCCTTTGGAAAGGATTTTTGATAGGAATGATGTGGCATTAAAAGGGAAAATCTCAGAGGATGATGTTGATACAACTCAGCGTAACATTGGAACCAAGAATGAACCTAAGTTTGTCAGATTATCAAGGCGTCTGAAAAAGGAACATAGGGATGAATACACTGAACTATTGAGGGAGTTTGTTGATGTTTTTGCCTGGAACTATGAAGATCTCAAAACTTATGACACTTCTATCATTGAGCATAAAATCCTGTTGAAAAAGGAGGTGAATCCATTTAGGCAGAAGCTAGGACAGATCAATCCTATGTTTTTTCCTATCATGGAGAGAGAAGTGAAGAAGATGCTACATGCCCAGATCACCGTGCCATTGAGATATTCAGAGTGGGTGGCCAACTTGGTCCCAGTAAGGAAGAAGGATGGAGAAATTAGACTCTGTGTAGATTTTAGAAACCTGAACATGAGCTCACGGAAGGACAATTACCCCTTACTAAATATGGAACATATATTGCAGAGGGTCACAGGAGCATCCAGGATTTCCATGATTGATGGCTTCTCTGGCTACAATCAAATCTCTGTTCTTCTTGAGGACAGGGAAAAGATGACATTTACCACTCCATGGGGCACATTCATGTATGCTAAAATGCCTTTTGGATTGATGAATGCAGGGACAACGTTTCAACGTGCCATGGACATAGATTTCATTGGGGAAAAGGATAAGTTTGTGGTCATATATCTGGACGACATAACAGTCTTTTCCAAATCTGATAAAGAACACTATTGTCATCTCAGGAAGGTTTTTTTTGAAATGCAGGAGTTTTGGCCTTTCATTGAATCCCAAAAAATATTTGTTCGCCATGAAGGAGGGAAAGTTACTGGGCCACATAGTATCAGCAGAAGGAGTCAAAATTGATCCTAGTAGAGTTGAAGAAATCCAAGCATTGGCAATCCCAAGATCTCGGAAAGAAGTCCAGTCTTTCCTTGGTAAGATTAATTTTATAAGGAGGTTTGTTTCTAACTTTGCTGAGGTGGTAAACCTTATAGCAGCCATGTTGAGAAAGGAAAATGAAGTGAGGTGGACCTCTAAATCTCAAAATTCCTTTGAGCAGATAAAGAAGGCCTTGACAGAAGCTCATGTGCTTATCAGTCTCGATTACTCAAAGGATTTCCTTATTTTCTCCTTTGCCTCATCTGACACAGTGGTTGTTGTTTTATTACAGACAAACGAGGTCGAGCTAGAGCATCCTATTGCCTATTTTAGCAAATCTCTAAGGGATGTTGAGCTCAGGTATGACATTATGGAGAAGAAAACATATGCCCTGGTAAAGGCTCTCAAAGCCTTTAGAACCTATGTCCTGTAGTCGAATATCATTTCCTATGTCCCCTTTGTCATTATTAAGGAAATTCTTATTTAGCTTGATATAGACAGGAGGAGGAGTAAGTGGATAGCCAATATCCTTGAGTTTGACTTGGAAATAAGGCCTACCAAATTAATTAAAGGTCAAGGTTTAGCCAAGTTGTTGGATGAAGAAAGTTGCAAAGATTTGGGGGTAGTTTTCATCAATGAATGCTCAGAAAATTAGCAGGATCAACTGTCTGATGTAGACCCTCAAGCAGAACCCTCGTTGGCTCGATGTACTTGGTATAAGGATGTCATATATTTTCTACAAGAGTTGTGGCCTCCAGATGGCCTACAAACAAACAAGGCAAGAGATCTGAAGCTCAAAGCAGTCAGATACTGCCTTGTCGATCAAGTTTTATATTGGAAATACCCCTTGGGGGTGATTTTGAAATGCATGAATCCACAAGAGGCTGACAGGATCATTGTTGAATTTCACAGCAGCCTATGTGGAGGGCATCATTTCTAGAAGACCACAGCCTACAAAATCCTTAGGGTTGGGTACTACTGACCCATATTATTCATTGACGTCTACAGAAAGGTCAGAGCCTGCATCAAATGGCAAAGATTTTCAGGAAAGAAACAACTTAAATATCTGCCTTTAAAGCCTGTAGTTTTTTCGGGACCTTTCCAACAATGGGGCCTAGATTTTATTGGAGAAATCCACCCTGCTTCCAGTGGGCAGCAAAAATGGATCCTAACTGCCACAGATTTCTTTACTAAGTGGATAGAAGCTATTCCCACTAGGAGTTCTTCCCACAAGGTAATCATTGGATTCCTGGAAGACCTCATCACAAGATTCGGCTGCCCAAGAAAGATTGTCACTAATAATGCAGCCTCTTTCAAGGCTGAGTCATTAGCCAAGTTCTGTGAGCAATTCGGGATCAAACTGATTCACTCCACCCCATACTATCCCCAGGGAAATGGTTTAGCAGAGTCCTCCAACAAAATCCTGATAAGGATCATTAAAAGACTGTTGGAGGACAAAAAAAAGGCCTGGGATTCAAATTTTAAATTCTCTCTATGGGTCGATCGAGTGACCACAAAGAGATTTATAGGCATCTCCCCTTTCCAATTAGTTTATGGAGCAGAAGTTGTTTTCCCTTCTCAGCTAGCCATTCCTGTAGCAAAGTTCTTCCAGGATTATCAAGAAGATCCTGATGATATGATCAGAAGAATTCATCAACTGGTAGAGGTCCAGCAGGCCAGAGAGCAGGTAATGGACAGAATTCAGGACCATCAGTAGAAGATCAAGCAGGTTTTTGATAAGAACGCCAAGAAGGAAGAGTTCTAGATAGGAGACCTGGTACTGAAATGGGATGCTCCTAAACAAGACAAGGGAAAACATGACAAATTTGAATCCCTATGGGTTGGTCCCTTCAAAATATCTAAAGTATTTTCAAATAATACCTACAGGTTGCGAGATTTGAAAGATCAAGAAGTTTTCAATGCCCCTCTGAATGGGCATTTCCTGAAAAGATGTTTTTCTTGAGCCGCACATGGCTCTTCTATGGTTGCATATATTTTTTTTCTTTTATCTTTAAGTTTTAAATAATGACTCCATAGCCCAACAGCAAGGCACTGAAGCTACAAAAGAGTTCTCGGCAGCCCGCAGGGGGCGTGCCATCCCCCATGGAGCCTAATGTTAGCACATAATCATGTAGGGGGTACTCTTGTAAATTGATGAGAATGTAACCAAGTATACTTTTATCACTTTTTCATACTTGAAATGGTTATATGAAAAAGGAACCCCCTGGAGTTCCCTTTAAGATCTTTTAAGACTCTCTAAACATGAAAATATTGTCGAGCGAACTTGTTCTTTTAACGCTCGTAAAAGTATTTGAAGAAAACATCTGATGAGCGATACAATATCACTTTTTTGGTCTCATCATATTAACTTATGAAAAAGGTCCTTGTGGAGTTCTCTTTAAGTGTTTTTCAGACTCTCTAAACATGAAAAACCCCTGAGTTTTTTCTCTTTGGACTCATTAAACAAACATCGAAAGACCCATATGGGATCGAACCATTCCTTATTAGGGTTCGTTAAATATACTCCAAGGGACTCATATGAAGGATGATCTTACATCAACAAGAATATGGTATCCTCCTCAATCTTATGTAAAAATAAAGAGGTACTCGCCAGAAATGGTGGGGTAAAATTGGGAAAGAAATGTGTCTTTGTATCTGTGTTAGTGGAAGTAATAGTCTCTCTTGAACATGACACCCCCCTTCATCATTTTATCTAGGTTGGTAAATCCATTTAACTCTCAATTGACTATCCACATGTCCATATGTTGGGTCCTCCTTGAGTCAATGTTTCCAAGACCATTGTCGTGTCGTTCATATGTTCAAGAGAAGTCTAATTTAAACAAGCCTTCTATCGAGTCGACCATCTGCACTTATAAATATTATACCATGTCGGCCTTCCCTGTGTCAGTTTCAAATCACTTCATACTCTGATCTACCTCAAATTTGTTACATATTTTGTGTCATTGATGGGGGATACATAAAGGCCCTCCCGTGACGAGTCTTTTCTTGTCAACTTCAACTCATTATCCGAGAACGAGACTTAGAAATAATTTAGCACCTTAGAGATTGCATGCCTCAATGGAATTTTTCTTCACTTTCAACAGTGGGTTCACATCATTGACCTCTGATTGGAAGATTCCATCGTGTTATCACGTAAAATTGTTCTCTTAAAAGTTTTTAAGCGCCTTCATCATTTCATGCTTGCTTTTCTTTTCCCAGGTCTTTTGTTAATTGTCATAATCTTCAAATGCTTCATCAAGCCCTAATAAGATTTCATTTGATCCCTTTTAACTCATGAAACCTATGGTATCTATCTTTTGACCTACTTTTTAATCCTAAAATCCTTTTTTTTTGTGCCTCTTTATATTTTCAAATAAAAACTATATTTTTATTTGTAAATTTTACCAAAAAGTGGTGTGTGCTTAAGTGTCAACTTCTAATCCTAATCCTAAGTCACACTACATATCAAGATAATTCATATGCCAAAGAACACATTCAA
>ML811458.1:308756-328829 GCA_009831015.1 Picea engelmannii
CCTGCAATCTTGGAAGAATAGTTTGAGGTACTTGTTGTCCTGAATTTTCTGCATTTTCAGAACTTGGCAGCAATGGATTTTGACTGTCCATTTGCTGATTTTCTGAATCATTCCAGAATTGATTTTCCAGAAATTTTACATCTATGCTGAGAATTAATTTATTGGTAAGTGGATTATAAATCCTGTAAGCTTTAGATGTTTCACTATATCCAGTGAAAATACATTTCTCACTTCGGTCATCAAGTTTCTTCCTTAATTCAGAAGGTATGTGAGCGTATGCTATGCATCCGAATGTCCTTAGATGTGCAACATTTATCTTTGTCCCACTCCATGCTTCTTGGGGAACTTTCATCTTTAGACTTGTGGTTGGAGATCTATTCAAGAGATAAACTGAGCATGCTACTGCTTCAGCCCAAAAAATATTTGACAAATTTTTCTCTTTGAGAAGTGTTCTTGCCATATTCATTATTGTCTCATTTTTCCTTTCAGCCACTCCATTCTGTTGTGGAGTATACTTGGTTGTTGTTTGCATAATAATGCCTTGTGATTTGCAGAAATTTGCAAATTCTCTGGAGTTGTATTCTCCTCCTCTATCTGACTTGAGTGCTTTGATATATTTTCCACTCTGTTTTTCAGCTTCTGCCTTGAATTCTTTGAATTTTGCGAAAGTTTCAGACTTGTGTCTGAGAAAATAGATCCATATTTTTCTGCTGAAATCATCAATAAACGTTAGAAATTAAAAACTACCACCTATTGACTCTGTTTGCATTGGTCCACATATGTCAATGTGAATAATTTCAATATGTTGTTTGGCTTGATTTGATGACTGTGGAAAACTAGTTCTCTTATGTTTTCCAAGTATGCAAGACTCACATGGGGGAATTTGCTCTTTAAATATAGGAAGACCTTTGACCATGGAGTTCTTCTGAAGAAGACTTATACTCGAAAATGGTAGATGTCCAAATATTGTATACCAAACCATTGTTTCATTCAGGGTAGATGAATTCTGTGCATATGGTTGAATCAAATTTGCAGTTCTGAGTGTAAGGGGAAACATCCTATTCAGAGTCATATGGATTTCAGAAATCAATTTTCTACTGGGGTTTTTGTCATATATTTTGCAAGATGCTCCCTCAAAAAGTACCTTATAGCCATGTTCAATGAGTTGTCCTACACTTAAAAAATTATGTTTCAAATCTGGAACATGATAGACATTGTTTATGTCTTTCTTGACATTTTGTTTAGTAAGAATAGGAACAGTTCCTTTTCCTTGAACCTTGACTAACTAATCATTTCCAAGTGTAATATTAGATGAGATTGAAGAATCAATGCATGAAAGTAATTCTTTGTTACCTATCATGTGATTGTTGCATCCACTATCTAGCAACCAAATATCTTTAGGTTGTTGTTCAGTGTTGTGACACGAAAGAAATATACCTCCTGAGTTTTCTCCTGTGTGATTTGACACATGTGCTCTACCTGAGAGATGATCTTCTTTCTTATTCCTGCATTCAAATTCATAGTGCCCAAATTTTTTGCAGTAATAGCATTGAATGCTTGATTTCTCATTTGATCTTCTCCCTCTGCCTCTTTGAGGCTATAAATTCTGATGTTTATTTTGTTGTTGTTGTCTTTGACCTTGGAAATTTTGATTCAGATACTGTTGTCTATTGCCTCCACTGGAGTGAGGGTTACTGTGATTGATCCCTCTTCCTTGGTGACCTCTGCTTCTTCCTCTACCTCTCCCTCTGCTAAAGGAGAATTGAGTTTTGAAATCATTGGAGATTGACTCATCTGTGAGATGCAGTCTGTTCTCATGTGTCACTAGAGAACCAATTAGTTCATCTGTTGAAAAACATGACAGATCCTTGGATTCAAGGATTGTTGTTACAACCATTTCAAATTTCTTGGGTAAACTTATGAGGACTTTCTCAAAAATGTGTTGATCAATGATGGTTTCACCAATCAATCTGATCTAGTTCACGATGCCCATGACTCTGGTCATGAACTGATCCACATTTTCAGACTCTGTCATCCTCAGAGTCTCGAATTGCATCCTCAAGGTATGTAGTTTAACTGTTTTGACCCTATCATTTCCTTGATAGGAAGATTTAAGGATGTCCCAGGCCTTTTTTGAAGTACTAGCACCTGTGATTTTTGAGAAAATTGAATCATCCACAGAATTTTGAATCCATAATTTAGCTTTATTTTCTTTGTTCCTCTGTGTTGCCTGAGAAATTCTCTGCGGATTTGTCATAGCAGAAAGGGCTGTTGGATCTGGTTCCACATATCCAAGATCCACTGGATCCCAGCACTCTTATTCTTGCAAGAAGGATCTCATCCGAAGAGACCAGAACTCGTAGTTCTTTCCAAGAAGAATCAGACCCTGAGTTCGTCCTAAATTTCTAGACGATGCCATTTTTTATTTTCTTTTGTTAGAACATAACAGAGAAAAAAAATTCTTACTTACCTATCTCCTGCGTTTAATTTGCAGTGACTTCAGAACTCTGCGTTCAAGATTTCGCGAGTTTTTGGCTTCGCGAGATTTGACCTTGGAACTTCATTAGACGAGTCCTTTGAATTCTTGTCTCTCCATCTTCCGATCGCCAAAACGTCGATCAACGGTCCAGATCTTCCTGTGATTTGATGGTTCAGATCCCTTCGGGATTTTGTGATTCGTTATTTCGCGAGTTTAGAACTCTTGTCCGAGAGTTTCACAAACCGCGAACTCCGAAATGTCGATTTACCGAAGTGATGTTAACTTCAGTTAGCCCCTTGGGCTATACCTCTGGTCCATATGACCTCTCTTGATATGACCGCGGTCCCTTTCGGGGTTCCGCAACTCAAACATGCGATCTCTTGGTCTCTCAACTCCCGAAAAACCGATTCCCAAAATTTCGATGGCCTTTCCTTGTGGTACTTTCCTTGAGGAAGTAGATTGTTGCCACGCGTCCCCTCAAGATGGATGGTCCTTGTCGTTTCGTGATTTCACGATTTGCGACACCCGATGACAGAAATCCTCTGTTAACTTGAAACCCCGGTAGCCGATATGCCGATGGTTTCCTTGATGTTCGCCACGTGTCCGAACAAATGGATGACTTTGATCTTTTTGAGATTTCGTGATTTGTGATGTCAGGATTTTGCATATCGGGGTTTTGGAGAGCAGTCTCCTTCACTCGTCCAACTCCTGATTCCTGATTTTTTGATTGGATCAGATTGATGGCTCACGATCTATCTCAATCCAACGGTCCAGAATAACTCATGATTTCACGATTCATGAATTCTCACGACAGTCTTCTGACCTTTACACCTTGTGATTCAGTGAAATGTCAAGATCTCGCCACGTGTTTCTTGATGGATGGTCCAGATGATTTTGGGTTTTCATGACTTCACAAGTCGAAATTTCTCCTGTGTGCTCCAGAGGACTAAACCTCGTGCACTTTCTTGTTGATACAACGGTTGTCGGTCCTCTGCGCAGGATCTAACGGCTGAAATTCTTTTGCCTTTTTCGTGCTCTCTTCATTCCTTCTAAACTGGATTTCTGCCTCGGATATGTTCGCATGATGAATCTTATGGCCAGGACGGTTGTTCTTTGAACCTGAGATGTGTTCTTTACTGCCTTTGCAAGGATTTTCTTCTGTGGAAGAAAAAATTCATGAATCTTTCAAAGATTTGAAATAATTTCACGAGTTCTTTGTTCTCTGCTGCAACCTTTGACAAAATTGAGCGATTTCTGGAATTATTTAAACGATGTTGCCTTCTGTAGCAATCTTTCACAAATTTGAACGAATTCCATGAAATCTTCAACGTTTCTGCCTTATGAAGCTCTTCTTAATGAATTCTTTGATGATTCTTGAAAATTACAAGAATCTTTAAAGTTTCTTCTTCTGCACTCTCTTCGTCCTCGATATTTCGAGCATTGTATGCTCTGCTTTGGCACGTGAGATTCTTACGCTGATCTTTAAGCGTATGACGGTCTTCTTCCTCGTGAAAGTTTCCTACGAGGATCTTTTGAGAGTATGACGAACAACTCTCCAAGCCTTGTGAAAATTCTGTGTCGAATTCTCTCAAGATCCATGAAGCTCCACACTATTTGAGGTCGAGTTGCTCTCCATCCTATGTGAAGAGGATTACTTATGTAGCTCTGATACCATGATAAATTGTGAAGCAAGAAATGCAGAGACAAAAGAATAGAACAGAAAATAGTATATTAGAATATATGAAGAAGAGTACAATGAGAAGAGTTAATGAAGAAAATCATGAAGTAGTATCTATGCAAAGGGAAATAGATGAGCTAAATAGGCTCAAGCAAAACAAGAATAGAAAGTACAGCTAGCTAGGACAGCTGGCAGTGTACAGTCAGCCTGTTGAGGTTACATTATATTTAACAAATATGGCCATTATACCCACCATTGTCCAACACTGCCACGCTTTTGACAGACATTAGCCGCAGTACACCAGAGCTTCCAGAGAAACCCCAGTCCTGCTACATCCTCCTCCATCAATATCACTGACATCCGGTATGTCACCACTTCAGTCAATGAACGTATGAGACGCCCGTTCTCTCTCTGCGATTCATTAGCTCATTTTACATACCAGTTTCCTATGGTCCTTGAATACAGGCAACACCAGTTGACCCTACTCCAATGGATCGCAGAGTCGATAATTGACATTACCTCATCACCAGCGGATATTCATGTTATTTCTCTCAAACCCGAGGTCCTTCCAACACCTCCATGGTTTTTAGATGACTTATCTGAAGATTCACCCCCCAACCCCCCAACTCTCCCACTCATTCCCCTACGAACATTTTTCACCCAACTACCACGGGTACCCCTCAGTACTCCAATATATGGTTTATGTCGAGTGAACCCTCACCATCTCCTAACATTGTTCCCCCTGCTTCTTCACCAGGGGGAAACCACACAACCACCTTCATCGATATCACTCCTCATGACCCCTTGTATTCCCGTCACTTCCAATACAACGAAGAAATACTCGAAGAGTTAAACCACCCAGACCCCCCCTGGGATGCACTACACCACTACACACTCTTCTCTCCACAGGAAGCCTGCATGCCTCCTAACCAAAACCCCATTTACGCGGTCGAAACCAAGGATTTTATCCCATCAGGGCCTATCGACTGGTTCAAAAACCCCATTCCTACCCCTAATGCTTTTGAAGAAGGAAACATGGCCAAAATTTCCCCAACCATTAAAATAGACATTTCCATTAAAAATGGCATCGTCGAGGAAATCACCATTGGAGCTTCTTTCACTCCTCAAGAAATCACCGCATATAAAGCCCTATTCCAAGAATATCGAGATATTTTTTCCTAGTCCTACACAGAAATGCCTGGCCTCAATCCCTTCATCATCAAACATCGCATCGACACCTGGCCCGACATTACAGCAGTTCGTAAAAAACAACGCCCGCTACACCCATCCAAAGCTGTGGCCATCAAATCCGAAATTGACAAATTATGCATTGTCGGGTTCATTTACCCCATTGCCTATACCTCATGGGTTTCCAACCCTGTACCCATTAACAAAAAATAGGGAACTATCCATGTTTGCACAGACTTTCGCGATCTCAATCACGCATGTCCCAAAGACAACTTTCCAATGCCTTTCATTGATCAAATTATCGACGAATGCACCGACCATGAGGCTCTATCCTTTATGGATAGATTCTCTGGTTATAATTAGATTCAAATTCACCCCGCCGATCAGTATAAAATTGCATTCACTACCCCTTGGGGTAATTTTTCATATTGTTTCATGCCTTTCAACTTAAATAATGTCGGCACAACTTTCCAGCGGGCTATGACATACATCTTTCATGATATGGCTCATATCATCCTTGCCTACTTGGACGACTTCACAGCTTGATCCAAGAAATGCACCCAGCATCTTGATGATTTACGAATCATCTTTCAACGGTGTCGTCAGTACAATATCCGCTTGAATCCACTCAAATGTGTGTTATGTGTCACCACAGGGTACCTCCTCGGCTTTATCATTTATCAAAGAAGTATTACCGTGGGACCCCTCAAAGTCCAAGATATCACCAAAATTTTACCTCCCCGTAATTTACGTCAACTTTAGAGCCTACAAGGCAAAGCTAACTTTCTATGACGATTTGTCTGAGACTATGCCATACGCACACACGGTTTCCTTCACTTACTATGTCACGACATCCCATTTCACTGGGACAACCATGCCCAACATTCATTTTACGATCTTAAAACAACACTCTTGAATGCACCTTTAATCAGTGCACCTAACTACAATCACGACTATATCCTCTACGTATCATCATCAGTTGTATCAGTAGCAAGAGTCCTCCTCCAGCTAGGTGATGAAAATCGTGAGCATGTCATTTATTACGTTAGTAAAAACCTCTCAGGGCCACCCTTGAAGTATAAACATGAAGAGAAACTTTCTCTTGCAGTTGTCCTCACCATCCAGAAACTGCGCCACTACATTCTGGTTCACACAACGAAGGTTGTCGTAGATTCCAACCCTATGCAGTACTTTCTCAGTCGTCGGCAAGTTAACGACAAATTTTCTCGATGGATCATTATATTTCAAGAGTACAACCTCGATTTCTCCATACCTAAGAGTAAGAAGGCCCTTGTTCTCACCGAACTTGTCATGTCCCTCCCCTATGACACCACCAGTACCCCCGTCAACACCGACTTTCCCGACGAAAATCTCTTTTACATCACTTCGGATGATCCTTGGTATGACGACCTTCTCATCTACCTTCGAACTCAAAAGTTCGGTAACCAACTTTCACGAGATGATCGTCATCGTATTCGACATCAGGCCCCCCACTAGCTCCTCATCGGAGACATCCTATACCGACAGGGAGTCGACACCATTCTTTGTCGATGCTTGACTATTGATGAGGCTGATAGAGTCTTAAACGACTGCCACAGCGGCGCATGTGGGGGCCATCTGTCGGGCATATCCACTGCTCAGAATATTATCCAAGCTGGTTACTTTTGGCCTACCTTGTTTCACAAGTGCATTCATGCTGTGAAATCATGTGAGCAATGTCAGCTCTATTCAAATAAATCCTGAGCTCCCCCCGCTCTTCTTCATCCCGTCATCACTGCCGGCCCCTTTTGTAAATGGGGCATCGACTTCATGACTTGTAATCCCCCCTCCAGCAATGGTCACAAATACATTTTTGTCACCGTCGATTACTTCACCAAATGGGCAGAAGCTATGCCCACCTTTAACAACACCGCTGACACTGCAGTGCATTTTTTCTTTAACCGCATCATATCCCGCTTTGGAGTACCACTCCAATTCATTTCTGATCATGGGAAACACTTCGAGAATGAGATCTTCATCAAACTCTCATCTCGGTTAGGATTCTCTCAAGATTTTTCCTCACCATATTACCCTCAGTCTAACGGACAGGTCGAAGAAGTTAACAAAGTCCTCAAGACCATGTTATAGCGCACGGTTAATAAACATAAAACCAATTGGAATCATATGTTATTTTCTATGCTATGGGCTTACCGTACGACTGTGAAAATAGCTACTGGTTTCACACCATTTCATCTAGTCCATGGGGTCGAGGCCACTCTTCCCATCGAGTGTGAAATTCCCACCTTACGCACCGCAATTGATCTATTACCTGACACTACTCCAATGGAGCAGCACTTGCTGAACTTTGAGTCTCTGGATGAATATCGTCGATCTTCATTACAGAACAACAAGGTAGCTAAAAAATGATCCAAGGCTTACTTTGATCGACATGTCAACCTTATCTCATTTCGCGAAGGCGACCTCATCCTAGCTTACGATATCGCTCATGATACCTTTGGCCATGGAAAATTTGAGTCACTCTAGCATGGCCCATACATTATCCAAAATTGCCTCACCAAAGGCGCATACATCCTGGCCTCCCCCGAAGGCCTCTCCTTCAAAGAACCTATCAACGGGTTGTATCTAAAGAAATTTTACGCTTAAACGTAGTCATTCTACTTTAGGTTATTTCTTTTATAGTGTTTTTAATCTTTTTTCCATCCCTCACATCTAAACTATCCTTTGTGCTATTGACAGATGCTTCCTCCACCAGCCTACCACATCTTTTACGCCAACGACACTAGTCGTTGGACACAAAATATCGCTTTGGCTGTTTGGGCTCTCTACACCCCCTCACATGAAATGCTCCATTCGAGTGGCATATGTTTGGGTTCAGCGACCAACAACCAAGCCAAATACACCACCATCATTGGCCTCCTGGCCGATGCCCAACATCATCGTATTCATTACCTTAGCGTCTTCCTCGACTCTCAACTAGTCATACTCCATCTCAACAATGTGTACCACGTCTGTGATCCTTTCCTCTTTTGCAAATACCTGCAGGTTACACTTTTATCTCGACATTTTGATTCCATTACATTTACACATATTCCAAGACAATTGAATCAAATTATGGATAACCTAGCTAATATTGTGTTAGACTGGCATATATCACATCAAGCTACCTCTACACATACATAAACATATAACACAAACTGTCATCACATATATATATTAGAAATCATCAATACATTAAAAAAACACATGTAAACACCACATAGATCTCAAAAATGTATACTCATGTATATATCGGAAGGTCCATAAGTGCCATCCAAATGTTTACATACAAAAAATACAACTATCTGCAGGCCAATGAATCACCTCGATACAAAATGGGCTCACCAGCCTATATAAAAAAATATATATATACATCAATACAGAACCACTCATGGCGCCTCTAGAGCACCACTGCTTGCTCTTCCCTCAGGCGGTGGCAGCCCACCACCACCCGCCCCTCCCTCAAGCGGTGGTGGTCCACCCCCTATCGGTCCCTCCTGCCCTAGTGGCAGTCGTCCAGTCATCATAGCACCAACCATTTCTTCTCATCGTACTATGTCCCGCCATGGCGGTGGAACCCCCACGCACTGCTCCAGGATAACCTCATCCTGGATGCAATACCATATTCCCTCAGGCACATCCTGTAACACCACCTCCAAACGATGGTGTATGTCCTCAAAATCCACTCCGGTCACCGCCAGAGGAGAATGTGATGGCCCATCACCAGGGTCATCAGACCGACGTCTCCTCTCTGCCCTCTCTGGCTCAGTTGGTCGCACCGCAGCGTCCTCACGCCGATGTCTCTCTCCCCGTGGTGTCCTCACGCCGACATCTCTCTCCCCGCGGTAGTCTCTTCGACTCCTGATGAGCCGGCGCTCTCTACAACTCCACCTCACGCCCGCGAGGTGCCACATATGCAAATACAAACACACAACAGATAGTATCAACGTCTATATCATATACATATGGCACGCTATCTCAAAAAATACAAAAACATACACATCAACATCATCAACATACCTCGGTGGTCAAACACCTCCCCTGGAGGTAGCACCATGTCCGGATCATCCCGGAAGTCAACCCCAGCATAGGGGTATCGTAATATCACCTGCGACATATGTCGCCATACCTGCGTCGCCTCTGCAGTGAAGAAGTGGCCACCTTCACCACCACCATGGAAAAGCAACACAGTCGACCACCACCTCAGTCACGGCTCTCACGCCCCCAGCGCACCCAATAGAATCCTAGGGCGCAACATCGGCACCCTCTCCAAAAACCAGGCCACCAGGATGGACTCGAAGTCAAACTCTCCTGTATTCATGGACTGATAGTGGTCCAGATTCCCCACCATCCTAGAGTGCAGTGTAAGCCCCCAGGTGAAATGTTCGCCAGCCAAAACCCTCTCCATCACCATCAACTAGCCACCGCTAATCTGCTACATCGCCAGTGAACCATACACTCTCACAATCATCGCTGCTATACAACGATGCGCTAGGGCATCCATCACCCCAATGCTCACAACTGTGCCAGACATATAGTTTGGCCCCGAACAATACCTTCGGCCCACCGTCGCGAGCGACATATCTCCAGGTAGCACCAGCTCTGCCGGTAGGGGCGTTCCCCGAAATGGAAGCCCCGTCAAAAAATACACATCCTCCACCGCAGTGAAGGTAATCTGCTCTCCCCGCACTAAGAAGCAGTGTAGGCCTGGACTCCACATCCGGATAAGAAACTGCAGGAGATACTCCTGCACTCGTATCAAGGGGCACTCAAAGAACTTCAACAACCCATAGTCTACCAAAGTCACACGTACGCCTGGATCCTCAATAGCCATGGCATCTCGCAGCTGGGACCAATCCCGCTCTCGCCAACCAATAGGCATTGTGCACAAAGCTCACCTGCACAACATGAAACCGTCCTAAGTCAGCCACATGGACAATCAAAAACATCAAAAAGACACATTTTACACCCATCAACCTTGCCCCACGACGTTGTTTTTCAACCCCCAGGTGCACCTGTACACCCCGTAGGTGCGTACATATGTGCGCATGTTCACTACATAGACACGCATGTGTGCGCACCTGTTCACTACATAGGCACGCTCTCAAGCATTCCTGTTCACTATACAGGCGCACACATATGCGTGCCTATTCAACCAGCAGGCGTGCACATGTGTGCGCCTGTTCAACCAACAGGCACGCACATAGTGTGTGCCCATTATTCCCTTACCAGCACTCACATGCACATCTATTTGGCAGACAGGCATGCACGTGTGCGTGCCTATTACCGGATTTCCCACGCATGTGGGGCCCACACCCCCTAACTACCCCTGTATGACCCTCCATACAAACCCTACCCAAAAAATGAAACCCTAATTCTATGCAAGATGATCAGACCACTAACTTGACACTCGCGGATCCTCAATTGAATGCCTCATCCTCCCAGAATCTCACAATCTCCTCTGAATTCTTCTCATCCAATCACTATAACAACAAGTACAAATGAGGTGGCAATGTGGGCCCTACAGCTATATATAGGCCTTTTTTCCAAAATTCCACTCACCATTTCGGGAGCCCACTGTGTCCATTTCTCAATCCGTCTTCAGCCACAGGATCAACATCCCGTCATCTAAATCACAACAGTCCTTGGGCCTCTTTTCATCTTGAGCCTCCGGGATGCCATTTTTTATTTATTTATTTATTTTTACACTAATCAGGTACGCATACGCATGTTCACACTTATCAAATACATGCTCCTATATTCGATTATCTTCAGATATTGTTCATGTTGGGTATTTGGTTTTCATGTGTGCAGGTACTTGGTCATCATACATCAACACAACCCCTTCAGGTATATACTCATCACATGCATGTAGTCATTCCCTCTGTATCGCACTTACATTTCCAATCCCACCCTCTGACATTTGTATCTAGGATCCCCTTTCCTGGCTCTGTGGTACCCACACCTCCATTTGCATCTTCGGTACTATCACATGATAGCAATCTTACCCACATGAGTTGTCCCATTCATAGCACCTTTTGGCACTTCTGACACTCATGCTATTTTTCAAAACCCTTTAGGGATGGGAGTCACGATAGTCTTACATCATGTCGCGAATCAACCACATACTCCTTCTCCTCATTTTGCTAGCTTTCCCAATGGACTCCAAGATTATCTCTCCACATTTCTATGGTTGGGTTGCACCTCCACAATAGCATGAACCCTCCATTTCATCCATAATCCATCTACCCATCTGCAAATCTCCCTTCATTTCACCTACCTCATACAGAAGCCCACCCATGGGCCCCCCACCCTTCATCAGTTTTCCAAGCAAATTATGCCCTACACGGGCCCACCATATCACACCGGGGCACCCGTTTCTATATTTTTACACTTATCCCCAATTATTCGTTATTTCTTGTACAAACACCTTTCTTTCCAGTCGTTACATTACCTTTTTTTCATCACCTTTGGCGACCTGCTTCCCTTTTTTGGCCAACCGCAACCCATGTCACCCTTGGTTGGAGCACCACTTATCATCCACCCTTGTCGGTATCATCCATATCTTCAGATTATCCCACAGGCCACTTATCTCCTCCCTCCGAATTTGTTCACCTTGTCCCGCCTCTGGCACAACTTATCCCCAGTCTTGTCGTCCCCTTGACACTTGACCTCGTTGAATGGTTGCGGCCACTTTTTATCTCACATATACTCCAACCAAGGGTATTCTTGAGTCTTCCTACATATCGACTTCGTCCATGTACCTCCTCCACTTCCTCACCTCACCTAGCAAATTTCACGAAGCCATTTGATTATGGGAGTTGCGTCCCCCTTTTTTTGTCGACATCAACATAGTTTTCCAGAAGGGCGATGGTATCTTGATTCTCATTTCCCACCCAATGAGAGATATCAGATGATAAAGGGTGAAACACAATTTCTCCCTGTTATCGTTGAACCCCATAACATTCGATGTCAACCCTTTCTCATGTTACGGTGGGTCTTACTTTGCGACTATTGCAGTTATTTCTTTCATTTGCTAAAGACCTCTGAACTTGGCTGGGCTATCAATGCCCACATAATTGGTGATACTTATTACTGTGATCACTGCCTACTATTCAGAATATGTTCATCTGTAGAATTGTCTTCTGCCTTTATCACGACCTCCCTCGAGGGTGCTGCAGTTTTCTACACCAACACTTCATTTTGAGTTACATGACACGAGCATGGGGCATGCCCGCCTCGTTTGTACACAGTTTTCTTTTTTACACACCTGTTGAAAGGTTGGGTTCTACCAGTTCCTTTTTCCCTCCAACGGATCACTCTAGATGATCCTACTATTCCTCTCTCTTACAAACAACATTCTCAATAGAAGAAACATTTATGGATTTTGGCTATACCTATGCTCCTAACCTCATCCATCAGGGGGCATCTGTTATCACTGAAATTTCGTCCGCACATGGTTACAAGAACTCAACATTGTCAAACAGTGATGAAGTCATCCATGGACCTGAATTAACACCAAAGCATTCATAAAAGGGTCAAAAACTATACAAAGTAGTGAAAAATTGAAGGGCTCTATGAAAACACTGGGCGCGCGCGCACATGCGCACAATGTGCGACTTTTATCGAAAAAATCCACGCACCTGAGAAACAACGCATTTATGAGAGTGGTCGGCCTCCCACCCACTTATGGTTCAGCTCCCAAGCCAATTTGACACTCAAATCTGGACTGGATTCGACTAGAGGGCTGGTCAAAGACCTTGAAATGCCCTAAATAGCCTCTTTTCACACTACAAAGTGGTTGAACAATAACTCAAAGGAATGCTATAAAAAGGCCATGGATGCACTTCATTTTTCAAGGAATTCAAAGTAATTTTATGCTTCCATTATTCTCTTGAGGACTCCATCCTTGCCAAGAGTATATTTGCACCATTATATTTGGCAATCCATCTCACCCCTTGAGTGGATTTGCAAAGATTTCTTTCATCATTTTCCATTTTTCTTTGTTGTAAGAAGAGCTTGCTAGTGGGGGTCCAAGAGCCCTCCCTTGGAGGAAGAAGGGACTCATAGTCCCCTTTATTCTTGGTGTATTACTTCACTAATAGATCAGCATCATCATTGGTGACATGTGTCTTATGGTTATTTTTGTTTCTATGTCCCTATGCTCATGAATTTAGTTGTTATTGCATTTCTTAGTTTAATTCTTAGTTGTTGTTTTTTATTTCTTTCCCTAACTCTTTTCCTTACATTTGTCCTTCTCAGCAAACCCAACTGAGCTTGAAAGCACCTCTATTTTTCTCACTAAGGTGATTGAAGAGGCGCAACACAAGTCTTCACAGTAACTGGAATCGAAGTTGGCCAGACTCACTCAGGCTCCTTGGAGGGTATACCCATGATTATGTGTGGGATCTTGCACCAGGGTGTAAGTCCATTAAGCATTTCGTCAACGTAAATTTTACACCCTAGCCTAGCCCCTTCTTGTCTTGACTTCGCAACATTGGATTTCATCACCAACTAGTGACTTTAGAATAAGAAGGTTTTGTTTACTTGGTTTTGATTGCTAGATTCTACTAGAGAGTGTTGTTTGTTTACATAGTTGGCCATAGATTGTTTCCATAAAAATTTTGGTTCAGCCAACATTGACCCTCCACACCATTCATGTAGGATGCAAGGAATGCCTCCAGAATATCTAGAAGTTTCTCAACCCTTGCTTCCTAATCCACCAGAGGACTCTCCTCAACAAAGTGATATCTAGGAGCACATACCTTCACAATTGGAAAGAACTGACTCTCTAGAAATTTTTTAAATAATTTCTGATTCTTTGGATGCTTTCCACTTACCTCCTAGATATGAGAGATGTATTCTTTGACTGAACTCATCTTGAGAAATTATTGTTGACACTTTTGGAATACCAACCAGAATCCTTGTTGGCCTTGAAAATGAGGATCCTTTTTGGACCACTAACATATCTCAAACTTCGGCTTCTAGGCATAACCCCCCTGACTCAGAGGCAGGAGATGATATACCTATCATTTCTGAACCACCCGAGACATCTACTACATTTATGATACCTTTAGATCACTTTAACAGTACACATTTCTATTTCTTTGCCGGTTCATAGGTTGTCCCTAGCTCAACTATCCCTCTTTAGCAGGCCCATTCCACCATGGTCCCAAACACTACAATTATTCCCACCATGAATACAGTGGATAGACAACCTCCTATTGGCACACCAATTTCGTCTAGACAAATCTCGTCACTCCCTCTTGGGTATAATTCTTTGAATGCTTCTATCCCCATTCCTACCTAAGTTCCATCTATAGCTTCTGGAGTATTTACTCCTCTTGGGTATAATGTTTCTTCTGGTTCCATTCCGACACCATCCCAGTTCCTCTCCAGAGTGTCTTATCCACCTTTTATAAGAGGATTTGGACCCAGGGGCTCTACCACCTTTGGAAGTTCTACTCCGTTATTCACTTCTGGTTATCATATTCCTATTGGGGGACAGTATAACCCATGGGGGAAAACTCAATTTGGGGGTCAAACCCAAATTGTGGAATCATCCTTGCCTGGAGGACAATCCCTGCTCGGAGCATATAATCCACAATATGGACAGAACATCCCTGGATTACTAGCCCAGTATTGGAATCTTCTTATTCAAGGAAATCCATCATCATCTGGGGGGAAACAACCTCAAGTTATCTCTTTTATACCCCCTAGTTTGGGCCAGTCATTGTTTCAGGATTAATCCGTCAGTGCAGACACAAACCGATCTCCCTAGATCCACCTGGATCTAGAACAAAGCAGGACAGAATAATACTCTTTCCCTAGATTTAGACTATTGAATGAACTAGGAGGCAAGAATCATGAACATACCTTATGAACGCTTCCTTGGGTCTTTGTTGTTCCAAGCTTCACTCCAATTCTCTTGTGTCGTTCAGATCACAACAGTACAAACCAATCGAAGTGAAGACAAATCAATATATTCAATAGCTAATCTATACATATGATCAAGGAGTTATGTACTAAAGAAGACATATCTTTATGGGAAAAAATAATATTGTTGTATTATATTAAATGTGAAAGAGAGATTACAATTGTTGCCTTGATGTCATAAGGTCCCTTCCAACTGTCTTTAATTCCCCACACACTTCTTTCTCCAAGGATTCTAAGACCATAGATCTGATAGCTACTCACAATCTATCTTGACAAAGCAAATCTCAAAGCCACTCTAACCAAGCCAAAGCTAACAAAGCTTACCCAAGCTAACAAAAGCTAACTTTCTCCATGAGAAATATTCTCCTTTTATAAGTTGAATAAGATAAGGTGAGGAGTTTAGGAGGATCCCAATAAATCATGAAAGCGAGTAAGATCCAAACCATTCGGATGCCACCTCACCATAGAAGCTTCTCCTTCTAGAAGATTCAAGAAAACACTCATTTTTCCCACGTGATGGAATGTTCACACCCTAGCTATAGAGAAATCTGTGAACACCTCGCACCCTGGATATAGTGCAACCTACGAGAATGGGTCATTCTCGCAACCTGCCTATATAGCAACCTGCGAACATCCTTTTTTATAAGGTTTTTACATAGGAAAAAGAAACTTCTTTTCTCAAGAGAATTTCTTCTCCCTTCTCTCTTTAGGAACTCAGGCCACTGACCCCTCTGAAGGCAACAGATACGTTTACATCATTAATGATCATAGGGATGATGAAAATAATGTATAACAGAGAGCCCCCCAAAGTATGAAGTCAGAACAGAGTGATAGATGAAATACTTTGTCGAGTGTGTGTAGGGAACAAGGAATAGTCGGTCGGAAACCTGCCAACAAACAAGGAAATACAGTACAATAATATATCATCACTGAGGTAGGCATTCCCATACTCATAATACAAATGACTCAAAGCATAAATGCCGACATGCGAAGATCCATGTCAAGTAAGACAGGTCATGGCCACGAAACATACACTGTGGATCCATGCTGATATGACTCAAATCTGAACATAGCCACCAAAAATACATTGTGGATCTATGTGTTAAAGACACAAATTTGAACATAGCCACCAGATATACAATGTGGATCTATGCAACAGTACACTAAATATACTCCAACGCAACCTGGATCTATCAGAAAATATCCAGGGTCTTCATCTCCGCCACTCTATAGTACGAATCTAACCATGTGAATACATGTGTTGAAGTCGAACATGGTATAAACCACTTGATTACCTGTCATTAGTGTATACCATTAACAAGTGCAAGGGAAATCACCATTAATGTCAATGACTCCCAAGGTACAGTAGTACAATCCAACGAATGTGAATAAATGAGTTGAAGTTGACTCAGCGGAATCTCCCGATCAGGGGTCAATAATGAAAACCCATTGTCGAAAGCGAGGAAACCTGCCATTGAGGCATGCAAGTTCCAAGGTACCAATTAGTTTCTAAGTCTAATTCCTGGATAATGAGTTGAAGTCGACATGAAAAGACTCGTCAAAGGAGGGCCTTAATGTATCCCACATCAATGACACGAAACAAGTAACAAGATTTGATGTAGATCAGAGTAACAAGTGATTTAGGACTGACTCAAGGATGTCCGACGCAATAGAAAGCTTAAAGACTGCAGAAATGGCCGACACAATAGAAGGCTTTTCGGGTTGAACATCATTTTGAACATATTGATGACACGACAACTGTCTTGGAAATACTGACTCAACAACAAGGATCACAGACCAATTTGTAATCTTATAGGAGTATGATCAAGAGACAAGTATATTTTCCAACCTAGACAAAAGGCGAGTGAAAGGGTGTCATGCTCAAAAGTGACTCTTTCATGGAATACAGGTTTAGACACAATTCTTTCCCAATTTTTCCCCCACCATTTCTGGAAAGTACCTCTTTATTTTTACGCAAGCTTGAGGAGGATAACATGTGCTTGTAATGTAATCTCATCCTTTAGACGAGTCCCTCAGAGTATTTTTAACGAACCCTAGGAAGGAGTGGTTCAGTCCCATCACGGTTCTGTCAATGTTTGTTTAACGAGTCCAGAGATAGTAAACTCGAAGGTTTTTCAAGATTATAGAGTTTGGAAAAACACTTAAAAGAGAACTCTCTCAGTTCCTTTTTCGTAAAATAGTCTGGACGAGACCGAAAAAGAGATAAATTATCGCTCGCCAGATGCGTACTTCAAATACTTTATCGAGCGTGAAAATAGCAAGGTCGCTCGGCGATCTTTTCATGTTTAGAGAGTCTGAAAAGAGCTTAAAGAGGACTCCAGGGGGTTCCTTTTTCGTATAACCTTTACGAGTCCGAAAAAGTGATAAAAGTATACTTGGTTACATTCTCATTGATTTACGAGCACGAGAAAGGACAAAGACTAAGCTCGGTAACTTATTCTCATGTATTTACGAGCATGAGAAAGAACAAAGACTAAGCTCGGGATTGTTTTCATTTTTACGCAAGCTTTAAAACAAAACAAAACTATGCTTGGGATAGATTTTAATTTTTACACAAGCTTAAAAACTAAACAAAACTATGCTTGGACCTGGTGTCATTTTTACACAAGATTGAACCAGAGGAAACTATGCTTGAGGTAAGTGGTTTCATTTTTACACAAGCTTGAACCATAGAAAACTATGCTTGTAACTTCCCAACGCATGGTTGGTACTTAGTCCCCAGCTTAAGAAACTAGCGGCTCTACTTCAGCATGAAATCCATAGGCTGAGGCAAATGCCCCCCAAGATTCATTTCATCCAACTTCAAAGGAGAATGAAATGAAGCTTCAAATACTAGACGAAGGAATTGAATCAAATAGAGAGGGGTAAAAACTATTTCATTTTTTAACGAGCTTGACATAGAAACAAAAACTCTGCTCATAACCTCTGTTTCATTTTTTAACGAGGTTTCTACAGAGATGAAAAAAAATATCCTCGAAACCTCTGTTTCATTTTTTAACGAGGTTGCCACAGAGACGCAAAACTATCCTCAGAACCTATGTTTCATTTTCTAACGAGGTTTCCACAGAGACGCAAAAACTATCCTCAGGTGGTTTCATTTTTTAATGAGCTTGAAATTAGAAAACCATGCTCAAAGACCTTTGTTTCATTTTTTAATGAGGTTGCCTCAGAGATGCAAAAACTATCCTCGAACCTCTCTTCTTGATCATGGATTCCAAGAGGACAATGCTCTGGAATGACACCATGTCAAGGGACAAAACTCAGTCATGGCTTCCAAGAGGTCTTCACTGGAAGGAAGAAACAGACTCTGGAAGGACACCATGTCGAGGGTCGCGACAGGAGTAAAGAGATCAGGCTCTAACAACCCTATCGAAGAGATCACCATGTCAACTACTGGATCTAAGTCATCAAAAGTTCAAACCATAGGCGACAATGCCACATAATTGACCTGTGGCGGGGGTGATACTGTCTGCATACAAGAACCATTCAGGGAGGAAATCCAGTCAGGGTCAATGAATGAAAGTTGATCAACAGTCACAACCCATCCATCGTGAGGGAAATATATCACATGAAAAAGCATAGAGACAATAGCTTTCATGGCATAGACATAATCTCGCCCAAGGAGTAAAGAAAAATCCAAGGGGTCTTAGACTACCATGACATCAATGAAGATAGTTTTCCCTCCCAAAGTTACACGAAACTGAGGAAGGGTCCCTAAAGGCTGACTAGTTATTCTGTTAAAATATAACAGATTCTGCGTAACCGGTGCAAGTGGAGGACAACCCAAATCTTGCCAAGCAATAGAAGACAAAATGCTAACAGACGAACCTTCATCTATCAACGTTTTGGTGACGTCCCGACCACAAACCTGTACTGTAATCTGGAAAGGAATGTAAGAGGGAAGATGAGGTCCAGTTAGTACATCCCAATCAAAATGGATGGCCTCATTACTTGGAGGGGGTTCCATGGGAGAAGGAGGAATACCCCCTGACACAGCAGAGTCTGTATCAACGAGAAAAACATGGGCAGTATCGGGTTTACTCTCTAGCGGGAGAGTAGGATCGATCGATGGAGAGATCAGATCGACCACTTGGATTTCATTCTCCAAGGGGAGAACGGGGTCGACCGGTGTAAACGGATCAACCACTTGGGTGACACTCTCTAACGAGAGAGTGGGATCGACCGAGGATGGGATCAAATTGACCACTTTAGGTTCACTCTCTGAGGGGAGAGTGGGATTGACCAAGGATGGTATCGGATAAACCTCTTTGTCAACTGGTTCAACTAAGGACATGACCAGATTGACGACATGATCAACCAGATTGACCGGTGAAGGGACCAGAGTGATCATTCCATCAACTACAGGTGGGTTGAGAGAAATCTTGCGATAAGCAGCTGGGAGCTGAGGCTGTGAAACAATCATGTCTTCCAGTAATTTCGAGGCTTTGTCCATATGAGGGAAAAGGTGAGTGAGATGACTCCCTTTGCATAACATGCACGGGAACTTGACTCTACTTTTCTTCTTCCCAATGGTATCGTGACTAGTTGACGGGAGGTCATCAACATGTTGTTCATAGGCTGACAACATGGGATGGCGAGGATGTGTAGACCATGCTTCTATAACCTTGGATAGACCAGGGCAATCCTTAAGAAGATGGCTACCCTTACAAAGCCTGCAAGGGTACTTGGGCTTACGGGTTGTTTGGGTGATCTTGACATCATCAACACTCCCAGC
>ML811458.1:343016-365269 GCA_009831015.1 Picea engelmannii
CAATAAACTATTGATTATTTCTCATATATTGTGCATGGTGTATTGGTGTAACTCTTATACTATTGTTCATTGCTCATTGGATATAGTTGAATGGTTTAAGTATAAGTTGAAAAAGGTTTTAAATTGTACTTGATACTGATTCAACCCCCTCTCAGTATCAATGGGAAGGCCATCAACGCTCCTCCTATTACTAAATCACATAACACGCTTAAAGCCTTCAATGGCTCTAGCTTTAAGCCCTACGGTGTACTTCCTTCGTTGTTTATTACATTGGAAGGAAAATCGGTCAATGTTGAAGTTGAGGTCTTTGACGCACTTCTCAATTATAACCTCTTACTTGGTCGTAGCTGGATTGATGTGATGCGTGTTGTTGTGTCTACCCTTTTTCGTGTTATACATTTTCCACATCAAGGAAATGTCATTATTGTCAACCAATTAGCCTTTTTCAACTTTGACACCTGTACTAGCAATGTACGTTTTATCACGAAGACACTTCCTGGGTATGAAAACACTGGTGTGGGCCTACTTAAATATTTGACTCTGATGGGTACATTCCCAATCCCACCTCCCGATGTTCCACCTCCTTTGGTTGCCATGATCAACATGATTTCCACCTCCGTTCACAAAACTCACACATCTTCTGACCCATGGGTAATACTCGAACCTGGTGATTATCTTTGCTACGGAAACCAAATGCCTTTAATTCCAGTTGAATCCGCCTATCAATCCATTCAATTAGCAACCCCTCCTACCCTCTCTCTCGGTGATTCGTCTCCTGACCCGTTACACGTTATTGTTTCCACGGACGATATGATTATGTCAGTTATGTCGATGGAAGACACCTCTTGGGATGATGGACATCATCATTCCATTCTCTTCCTCGAACAACACACCATCGAGAGTTCCAATGGATCTCAACTCCGTCGACCATTGCTATCATTTCCTTGGTTCCTGAGTCATCACACGACATGTTATATGAAGGGAACTTAAGTAATATTTCACCCACCATCCCCCTTGACATACCCATTAAACCTGGAGTTGTCGAAAATGTTCACATCGGAGCTTCATGCTCCACTAATGAGGTTTTTGCATATAAATCACTTTTCCAAGAGTTTTGTGAGATCTTCGCTTGGAGCTTCGAAGAAATGTTGGGTATTGACCCTGATATTGTTGTACATGAAATTAAGACATACCCGGGTGCTAGACCCATCCATTAGAGACTTTGTGTGGTCCACCCCTGTAAAGAAGATACTATTAAGATTGAAGTTGAAAACATTCTTAAATATGGCTTTATTTATCCTGTGGCTTTAACAGATTGGGTATCCAATCCCATTCCGGTTAACAAGAAATAAGATATGATCTATGTCTAGGTCGATTATAGGGATATCAATCAATCTTGTCCTAAGGATAAATTTCCCACCCCCTTCATCGACCAGATCATCGACAATTGCACCGGGAGTGAAATCTTCTCTTTAATGGACAGTTTCTTCGGCTATAATCAAATCAAGATCTTGCCCGTGGATCAACACAAAACTGCTTTTATTTGTCCTTGGGGAACCTTTGCCTACCAGGAACTACCCTTCGGTTTAAATAACATCGGTGCGACTTTTCAATGTGCCATGTCTTATGATTTTCATGATATTAATCACATTATACAACCATATCTAGATGGACTACTAGTGCATTCCATGCATCACAGTGACCATCTGACACACCTCCGATCCATTTTTCTTCGTTGTCGGTTCTATCGTATATCCTTAAACCCACACAAATGTGTTTTCTATGTGGAGTCTAGCTGACTTCTAGGTTTTATTATTTCACACCAGGGGATCAAGGTCGATCCTTTGAAGGTCGAGGAAATCCTCAATATCCCTCCTCCTTCTTCACTTCGCCAGCTTCAAAGTTTTCAAGGGAAGGTAAAATTTTTATGTCGTTTCATCCCAAACTATGCTCAATTAATGCTCAGATTGACTTGAATGCTAAAGAAAGGTTCTGAGTTTGTATGGGATTCCACTACCAACAAAGATTTTGAAGCTTTGAAACTGAATTTAACCCATACCCCGTTACTTTTCCTACCCGATTATAGTCGAGATTACTTCCTTTATCTAGTTTCTTTGGACTCTACCATCACCATGGTTCTAGTCCAATATGAGGATTCACACGATGAACATGTCATCTATTATTTGATCCGGAGTCTCATGACCACTGAAACCAAATATTTACATGTTGAAAAAATGGCCCTGGAAGTTGTTCAAGTTGTCCAACGTTTTCGTCACTACATCCTATTATGAAAGACCATTGTAATTTCCGATTGCAACCCCATGCAACACATTCTTACACGCCAATTTCTAGGGGGAAAGTACTCTAAATGGATAGTGATCCTCCAAGAGTTTGACCTATAATTCGAACACGCTAAGTCTAAGAAATATTTGGTGTTTGTAGAACTAATGTGTGACCTTTCCTGCACTGAGACAGAAAATGTAGCAGTCGATTATTTACCTAATGAATCTCTTTTTTTGATCAGTTCGGATGACCTTTGGTATGTATATATCATTATATATCACTAGACTCAAACTTTCTACCACAATCTATCTAGCGCTAATTGTCGTCGTATATGATATCAAGCTCATCAATATATCATCCTCGATGACACTGTTTATCACCGTGGGGTTGACTCCATTTTTTGATGATGTCTCACCTATGACAAGGATGAGAAAGCGTTGAATGACTGCCATTATGGAGAATGTGGTGGTCACATGTCTGGGTATATGTTGGAAATATTGTCATTGATGTCAACAGTCAAAGTGATGATCTGTAATGATGAAGTACATCAGTTGAGATTGTCATTAATGTCAACAGGTATATCAGTCAGCAGAAGATGTCAACTATGTGGAGATATAGATAGCGCAATATTAGGAGGAGGAGTGAACAACAAAAGAGAATTATATGAAGATCAAATCTCAGAAGTAGAAAAGTATTTTGTTTCTATTGTTGATCACGATAGGATCAACAATCCAATGATAAAAACTCAGTAGGAATAATTGCATTGCATATGTATCATCGAGTTCCTTGAAAATTTTAAGAAGTTGACCATTGCACAAGAAATTGTGAGAAGTCTCAGCAGTCGTTGAATTAAACCCGATTCTCGTTAGCCATCAGATAATCTCAAAGTGGAAGGATAGGATAGGTGAGGTAAAGAGGCTTTGATTTCAAAGTGTTGAAACCCTGTCAGTCATTAGATCACTGAGGATATGGACTGTTGATCTATCATGAATAATTTTCAGAGTTTCACGATCTTTGAGGGAGGAAACTCATATCAGGAGTTTGTGATATGAGAAATCACAACGCACTCCTCTGGCTTGGCCCCTGGTCACAGATAGTGGTCACATAGTCAAAGAATGAGGTTAAGGAAGGAGCTAGCATTGCTAGCCTCCATTTTGACATTTTGGATATCGGGATTTGGAGGAGTTAAGGAGACTCACGGTAGAATCCTCGAAGTGCATAATTGTGAAGCGCTTTGTGGATAAGCGCCTGGTCACCACCGATGGTCACGAGAAGGGAAGGAGCTAGTGCAACCAAGCTCTATTTCGGTGATCGCGACATGGAGTGTCGAGACCCTTCATCACACGAATGTTGAAATGAGAAATTGCGATAACATAAGGACCGTCGATTTGAAGTACACAACTAGGATTGTTGGATGAGGGTTGTGGGTCAGGGAACCACGTCAACAAAGACACATGGCATAGTAATACACTGACAAGTGTCAAGTTGATACATCATTTCAGGTACATGAAAATCATGAATATGGATGACACATGGCAGCTAATAGGCCTATGACATGTCAACAAGAGACGTCAACAAGTTATGTCACAATAAGAATCCCAAAATTACGACAACCATCCATCTCAATGCATGATTAAGTCATAGTCGTCGATATACAACAATGGAAGGATAGTGTAAGGATTAAACACTGACCATTGATCTAGTTCAGATATGTAATGTCATCCATCCTATTATTTCAAAGATTTCGTTATCATGAGTTTTGTAATATTGAAAGTCACGATGACTCGAAGGGAAAAGTGTCGAAATTCCGTCAGCCCTCCATCTCGTCAAGAAATTGAATCATGACCATTGGAACGATAAACGCTCAGGAGCTCATATTGCTTAAGCATGAGGTCACCGCCATTGGTCATATGCTATAAGAGTTTTTAAATGGATGTCGCTATAGCTTCTAAAGCCTGTGGTTCTGTATGGCACAGTCATATGAAATGGTTTTAAGAGAGCACCTCATACATATTTCATTTGACAGAGAGTTACACCAGAACAATACAGAGAATCGATAAATGATTGAATATGGTCTGTTGGTGAACTGAGAACGCAACAATAACATGATTATTATCTAATGATTCAATCCATGTCTGTGATCAACTCATGAAAAAAATCAACCGATATACAGTCATGATTAAAAGAGAATAAATCATGAAAATATGAATAAAGAATAAAAAGGAAAAAGTGATATTAATTAAATTTTAATTATCATTTTAAATGAAAAGGTATAATGGTTCAAATAAAGGGACACATTGTTTTAAATTTCACACCAATTTGAAGATTATACAAATGAGAAAAAGTGGTGAGAAGAAAGTGTCTTTGTAATCCATATCAAAAGATCAAAAGCTGAAGCAGATTCCAGGAAGAAAAGATAATACCTATGCATTAAGGGTGGTTGGGTGGTGCAAGGGCAGGTTGGTGCATGTTTAGGGAGTTGGTGCTTCCTTGTCAGTTATAGCTGACTAAACAAGGGGTCATAGCCTCCTACCAGTTGGTGTTGGTAAACCAGGGTGTGGGTGCATCCTGATCAGTTGGTGTTGATCAAATAGGAAGTACATATTTCTTCTATGTAACATGTAAAACAAATTTTGCAGTTAATAGAAAAGCGTTTGTGGTTTTCCCATTTGGGTTCCACAATAAACTACTATGTTAAAATTTTGTTTTCATTAATAAATGAAAAATTGATATAATTGTTGTGTCACTAATTCACCCCCCCCCTCTCAGTGACAGGATCTGATCCTTCAATTGGTATCAGAGCGGGTTCCTTCAACACAGTCTAACAAACTTGAAGGTAGATCCTGAAGATGGATCAACAAGAAGGAATGTATAACAACAAAGCACCATTGTTCAATGGAGAAGGCTATGCTCTATGGAAAATAAGAATGAAAAACTTCATGTTGGCTCTTGGTTTTGATATTTTGCAATCTGTTGTAGATGGTTACATTGCACCAACTACTCCACCCAAAGACTCTGGAGGAAAGAAAATTTGTAATGATAACTTAAGAGCAGTTAATGGTATTCTAGCAGGGTTGACTAACACTATATGTGTGAAAGTTGTGCATTGCAAATCAGCCAAAGAAATTTGGGACAAATTGGAGGTCGTATATGAAGGAGATGACAAAGTCAAGGAAGCCAAACTACAGACCTATAGAACTCAATTTGAAAACCTGAAAATGAAAGAAGAAAAAAATATCGTTGAGTACTTTCATAGACAATCTACCCTATGACGAGGCTGAGAAAGCGTTGAATGACTGCCATTCTGGAGCATGTGGTGGTCACATGTATGGGTATACTACTACCCAAAATATCTTATGAGCAGGTTATTTTTGGCCTTATTTATTCAAGGATTGTATTACCGCTGTCCAAAAATGCCATGCTTTCTAAACGTACAATAATAAAATAAGATCACATCCCACTCCCTTACACCCTGTCATTTCTGTCAGGCCTTTCAAAAAATGGGGTATCAATTTCATGACCTGTAACCCTCACTCAGTTGGGGGGCATGGATACATTATTGTAGCCATGGGTTATTTCATGAAATGGGTCGAGGCGATGCCTACATTCAAAAATACTAGGAAACTTGCAGCCCTTTTCATATTTAATCATATTATTACTCGATTCAGGATCCCTCAAGCTATCGTTACTGATCACGGTAGCCATTTTTGAAACTTTATGATGTCTGAACTTACCGACAAGTTGGGTCTTCGGCATGAAAACGCAAACCCCCTACTATCCACAGGCCAATGACCAAGTTGAAGCAATAAATAAAATCCTTATCACTATGCATCGTCGGATAATAGGAATCCATAAGACCAGTTGGCACATGATGTTGTTTTCAGCATTATGGGCCTATCGAACATCCCTGAAGTCTACTACAGGATTTACCCCTTTTCAACTAGTCTACGACATTGAATCCATTCTCCCGATTGAATGTGAAATGCCATCTTTAAAGATAGCCATCGAACTTCTCCCAAACACATCTGCCGAAGAAGAATGCCTATTTCATCTTATGTAATTAGATGAGACCCATTGTGATTCCACCCTAGTTATTGAAAACCAAAAGAAATGTGTGAAATCCCAATATGACAAGCATCTCAAGCTGCATCTTTTCTCCGAGGGAGATCTAGTTCTCCTCTATGAACAAGACCAGGATCTACTAGGAGCCATAAAATTCGAAGCTATGTGGCGAGGTCCATATATCGTCAAATGAGTGTTAGAGAAGGGAGCTTATGAGTTAGTATATTATGATGGAATTCCTTTGAGTGAACCCAGAAATGGGCTTTACTTGAATAACTACTATACTTAGACTGTCTCTGCATGAGTTCTTGTACTTTTACTGTACCATACTCTTGTGTGTTACTTTTGTGTGATTTTTTGTTATTTGGTTTCCACCCCCAAATTCTTACCTTGCGTTGTGCTTGGTTTCCAGATGTTGGTGTCCTCACTACCATATATTAGCTTCACCGATGGTGCTAGCCATAGTACTAAGAATTGTTGAACATGATAGCCTAACTGAGAGGGGGGGGGTGAATCAGTTAGATAAAATTTCTTTCTTTTCTTTAAAACAAATTACTCAATGAACACAGATTATGCCTTTTACTATATGTATTTGCTACAAATCATTCAGATCAATTAATATGCACTCACATAAATAGACAATGACATGGATATTTTCATGAGGAAACCCAAAAGGGAAAAACCTCTTCTTCTTATGAATAAAAGGAAAGCTCCAACTTTTCTTTACATTCTTATTTTATCTGAGCTACAACCTAGATGAGGTTGTTACCTCTATTTCTTCAGCACCTACTGAATGGAAGCTACAACTCCCAGATGTACAAGCACCAACTTGTACAAGAGACTTTTATAGTCTCCCATTGCTCCTCCCTACCACCCTGGAATCCTTCTCTGTCACTAAGAACCTACAAACCAACTCTTTATCTTCTCTTTCAAATATTAAGCATTAAAATCCTCTCTGTTTTCATATTCATATCAGAATCCATTCTTGAACAAACCACTTAGATTTATCAATCTGTGCATATGTCTTCTCTCCTTAATATTTTCTCTATCTTCATCATTTCTTATCATTGTCCTTGTATAATTTTATTTCAGTTCATATTAATTTACAAAAATGAATTTTAATTTTCTCCTCTATGTTTTTTCAGAGCTTCGTCTCTACCATAATTCCCCTACTATCACACATAATTTCACTCATATTTACCTTGTACATTCAGAGAATACACTGGAACCCTCAGGCTTCGAAAATTTTGTTACAATAACTAAATAACTACCTTACAGTGATCATCATTGGCCAAGGCATCAAGAAGAATAGTATGCACACGATCAGTTTAAATATTTAATTAGCACTATTTGATGAACATATGTTTGTTTTGACTTTTCAACATAGAACAACCCTCCAATGCTTCGGCAAGACACTTGTGCTAAACCATATTCCCATTGGATTTGACCATATTCTAATCGAAATGCGTTTCTCATTTCAACATTTTGACATTTCGGTGTTCCTGTGATGAAGTGTTTCGACACTCCAAGTCGTGATCTTGGATAACTGCTTTTCTCCGATCAACGGCCCATGGCCTTTCGTGATTAGATGGTCCTGATATCATTGGGACTTTGCGTTTCACAGTTTCTCATATCGCGATATTGGAGGTTGGAGCACCTCCTTTCTTTGACTTTCCAGTTAGCGAAAAGTTGATTTGTGACCACGTGTCTTGCCCAAATATGGATGGTCCTCCTACTTTAAGGATTTTATAAGCCCGCTTCACTTTTCACTTTAAAGAACATGTAGGTTCTCCTGGATCCATTCTCTTCTACTACGCACTCCTTCCTTTCTGAATTCCTGACTCCTTCCTTTCTTAATTCCCGAGTTCCGAAGGTTCCTTTTTGCTAACCATTGTGCAACTGCTCCTCTCAGTCTTATGGATTTAAGTTTGACATTAATGACAAAACCAAGAAAACCAAGCCCTATGAAAACTAATGTTACACATGATTTTGGTCATCTCAGTGATGTATTAACAAATGGTGTACTCAGGCTCCCAACAAGAACTTTCTTCTAAGAAAAGTGGCATTTATCTCCCTCCAGAAAACCTATTTTCAAAGTGACTTCGCAGGCTGTCTATAGCCTAGGGTGTGAGAATGACCCATTCTCACATGCCACCTTCAGCTAGGGTGCGAAATTCTCACACTGTGATCTATACTTAGGGTGAGAACTTCTCGCACTGTGCTCTATACTTAGGGTGCGAACTTGTTTTGAAGCTTGGAAAAGGGAAGAAGTCTCGAGGGTTCTAGAAGGGAATCTTCTAGAAAATGGTTGGCATTCGAATGGTTATCATTTTACTGGTTTCCCTGATTTGGTGGGATCATTCTCATCCATATAACCATCTCATCCTCTCCTATATATTGATAGGATTCTCATGGAAAAGGTTAAGCAAGATTAATTGAAGAATTGGTGAAGGAATTGTATGAAGAACCTAGCTTGAACAAAATCTTGGAGACTCTAGTGGATCTATCAAGAGGAATTGGATCTTCTTCATACAAGGACCAAGAAAGTGTCTGTGTTGGAACCAAGAGTCACCAAAAGGAAGCTTGCGACATCAAGGCGATCATGTTGTATCTTCTACTTTCGATTAATATGATACAACGACATGTCCTTTTCCCATAAAGTCATTCTCACTTTATTGTGTAACTCCTTGATCATATACATAAGTTGACGATTGAATACATTTTTCTATCTTCACTTTGGTTGGTTTGTTTTGTCTTGGTCTTGACCTCATGAGAGCACCGGAGTGAAGCGGGAGAAACAAAGACCCAAGGAAGCGATACAAAGGTATGTTACTTGTTCCTCCTTACTAGCTAATTCAATGGTCATAAGTTAGGGAAAGAGTCATGTCCTATCTTGTTTTGTTCTAGATCCAAGTGGATCTAGGGAGATCCATTAGTGTCCGCACCTACCGATTAGTCCAATAACAAAATTGGAGACTCCACTGGGGATGAAACCCATTGTTTAGTGGTTTTTGGTGTTTTTCCTTGGCCATTTGCTCTTGCCTTACCTTTCTTCATTTGTATCAATATTTGAGTCTTCAAGAAACCTTGATAGACTCTCTGGGTCTAGAAGTCCCTTCAAACTTTTTGTCTTTTTCCAAAATTTTTCCTAGTTTCAGGCGTTCTCGCAGTGGACCCCATAGTGGCCTGTGAGAACCCCTTGAGTTCGTACTTTACCTTTCAGTCCGGTGCGAGGTTCTCGCACCCTGCTCAAAGCCAGCCTGCGAGAATGCTCCATTCTCACACTGTGCATTACTAATAGCCTACGAACCCTCTTTTAAAATTTTTGGATTTAAGGTGTTTTCATGCTCAGATGCCTATATCAGTATAGGTGTCTGAAAAGAACTTCTTGGACCACTGGTTGATGTTTTCTTGACTTCGGATTTTGTGCACGATCAGTCTTCGGAAATCAAAGGCTCTTCTTGTTCATCTTTGTCTCAACTATCATCTCTTGACTTTTCTTAGCAAGGATATAATCTCTGATATTGGGATCTGAGTACTTGTTTGGTTAGGAACCGGTGATCGGTTTGAAAGTTGGGATTGCTTGTCTTTCTCATTTGCTCATTATTTGGAAAATCATTGTTCTCATGCAATTGAAAAGACTAGTTTTGTCTGCTTGTCGTTTTTGTCTCCATTGAAAGATTGGTTTGGGTTTTGTTTATTGTTTATTCGTTAGTTATTGGTTTTCCTTACTTTCACCACCATGGTGTAGATCTTTTTGAAAAGTAAAAAAACATTTTTCTTTCTAAAAGAATTTTCATTTTGAAAATATTGGAAATCAATTGTTGAAAAAGAACAAATAGAGAATTGTCATTGTTACATAATTCATTGGGATTGCATTTTAAAGAAGATTATGTACCGTAGTTCAAGATTCTTCTAGAATACTTCTCTTTCCCTCCCGTACAGAGGATTCATCGAATGAAAATTGATATATTTCATTTCTATCTATGCATTGTTGGGTCAAAGTCTTACACAACATCGGTTTCATCTTAGTTTCCTTTGAGTCACAACAGCCCTTAAAAATATTGCACAATTTTAAAAATTTAAATAGTAACTCTTTTCTAGGACTCTATTACACCAACAATTAGCTAGGCTAGCACTTTGGAATAGGCAGAGAGATACACTCTCCAAAGCACAAAACACACAATAGCATCTTGTGTTAAGGAGTGTCAAATTCCATTTACAACATTTTGTCATGGGAAGCCCTTCTAACACAAGGGTCAAACCTGAGGTCACATTGATATTGATAGAGTTACTCACCCTGCTTCATTGATATCGGTGTAGAGATTGCATGTATTACGGGGGTCACTTGGAGGTATAACCACAATGATGAGTGGAAGCCTCTCGAGTTTATTTCGGGATAGATACCCTGCCCTTGCATGTGGATCAGACTGTTGACTATCCCCCCATGCTTTATTGTTGTCGGTGGTAACCTTAGTGGCCTATCTTCTTTGGGTCTTACACAAGGTGACTGTGAAGGGGCAAGTCTTCACGGTACCTAGAATCGACGTTGGCCAAACTCACTCGAGCTCCTTGGAGGGTATACCCACGATTATGTGTGGGAGATTACCACCAGGGTGTAAGTCTGTTAAGCAGGTCATTAACATAACTTTTCCACCCTAGCACAGGCCCTTCTTGTCTTGTTGTTTTGATGTTGGATTTCATTACCAACTAGTGACATCGGACTTAGAAGGTCTTGTTTTCTTGGTATTGTCTCCTAGATTTTGTTTACTAGCGCATGTTGTTTGTTTACCCAAGTTGACCACAAGGTTTTCTTTGTAAGTTTGTAACTCCTTCACAATAGACCCTCCATGTCGTTCATGTAGAATGCAAGGCTTACCTCCAGAAAATCTGGAAGGTTCTCAACCCCTGCCTACAAGCTCACCTGAAGGCTTTCCTTGACAAAGTGAATTCCAAGATGTCACCACTCCACAAGTGGAAGGAACTGACTCTCTAGAACGGTTCTGAATTACCAATTCTCGAGAGGACTTTCGACTTCACCCTGATTCTGAGAGAAGTATTATGCGAGTCAATTCTTCAGGATATTTAGTTTTTGTGTATTCTGGATCACCGACTGGACCTTTTCCAGGACCGGAAGGCCAAGATCCTTTTTGGCATGCTGGAATTTTTAGACAAGATCTCTTTGGTGCAGGATCAGGCGTTGAAATCACTGTCTCACCTGCATTCCCCGAAACCTTTGGCCCAGATGTAGTACCTTTTACTACTACTTATTATTTTCTTGGTACAGAAGCTCCGTGAGCTGACCACATCTTGACCATCCCTTTAGAAATGTCCCATTACACATATATTATGAGTATTCACACTGGGATTACAATGACTAGTCAAGCCCCCATCGGCACACCCCTCTCGCCCAGTGTCACCCCGACGCTTCCACCTGGATAACGTGCATTGAATACTTCTATTCCCACTCCTATGAAAACCCCATCCATAACTCCTGGTGGTCCCTCTTCTTCTGGGCACTCTCCTCCCGGATTCATTCTGACACTTCCTCAACCTCCTTTCAGAGGACCTTTTCCATCCTCTATTGGCGACACTAATCCTAGTGGTACCATTCCTTCATTCACACCAAATTACCAGATTCCTGTTGGTGGAAAATTTCACCAAGGAGGTTTGACTCAACCCCCCCTTGTAGGGAAAATTCCTATTGGAACACAAATCCAAATTGGAACACAACCCCCAATTGGAACTCAATCCCTGATTGGAGGACAACCCCCATCGACCCCACCCTATGGACAAAACATACCTCCATCCTTGGCCTAGTATTGGAATCATCTGATACAACATAATTCTCAATTGACTGGGGGGCAACAGCTTCCAGATACATCCATTGTACCCCCTAGTATAGGACAACCATATCCAGGTATGTCCAATCCTATTTCGGGCTCGAATGCTCAAACTCACGTCCCAGTTCAAGGATACAATCCCATGAGCTACTTTCCTCCACAACAACCACTGAATCTGCTTGGGTCTTCGCATTATATGTAGACTGCATATGGTCCCACTGGTTTTCCGATGGGGCTCCCTCCCCAAAGCCACCAGTACCCGCATGTGAATAGATAGTTACCCTTCTTGGCCACTTTGGACCTCCTGGACCTATCAAGGATTTTAAATTATCCAATCTATCACTCTCCCCAATGACCCACTATACCAACCAAGCTACCATCTGACATCCCTAAATTCGATGGAAAAATGGGAGAGGACCTGAACAATCATGTCATGACTTTTCACCTCTAGTGCTCATCCATTTCTTGGATGGATGACTATTCATTTACGTCTTTCTCAAAGAACTCTCACAGGTTCTTACGCAAAGTGGTATATCGAATTACCATGAGGTTTCTTCACTGACTTAAACACCCTAGCTATGGATTTCCTCACCCACTACCAGTTACCGATACATTATGAAATGGGGACCGAGATTTTGAGTTCTTTCAAATAAAACAAAGCCACTCATATATTTGATCACATTCATGAGTGGCAATGGAGACGACATCTGCTACACATTATTTTCGTCATCCCTATGACTGATAATGATGTAAACCTTTCTATTGCCTTCAGAGGGGTCAGTAGCCTGAGTTGTTGAAGAGAGAAGGGAGAAGAACTTTTCCTAAGAAAAGAAGTTGCATTTTCCCTTGTAAAATCCCTGTAAAAAATGAAGTTCGCAGGTTGCTATATAGGAAGGGTGTGAGAATGCCTGATTCTCATAGGTTGAACCTAGCTAGGGTGCGAGATGTTTGCAGGTTTCTCTATAGGTAGGTTGCGATAATGCCTACACGTGGGAAAAACAAGCATTTTCTTGAATCTTCTAGAAGGAGAAACTTCTATGGTGAGGTGGCACCCGAATGGTTTGGATCTTACTCACTTTCATGATTTAGTGGGATCATCCTAACCTCCTCACCTTATCCTCTTCAATTTATAATAGGAGAGGAGTTCTCATGGAGAAAGTTAGTTCTTGAGCTTTGTTCGCTTTTTGGCTTCGGATTGTTAGCTTGGTTAGAGCGGCTTTGAGATTTGCTTTGTCAAGATAGATTGTGAGTAGCTATCAGATTCATAGTCTCAAAATCCTTGGAGCAATAAGTGTGGGGGGAATGAAGGACATTTGGAAGGGACCTTACGACATCAAGGCCATGGTTGTAATCTCTCTTTCACATTTAACATGATACAGTAATACGATTCTTTCCTATAAAGCTTGTTGTGTTTTATTGTATGATTCCTTGATCACATACATAGGTTTATATTGAGTTTATGCTATTACTATCACTTTGGTTGGTTGTGTTCTTTTGCAGGTTCATCATTGTATGAGCGTTGGAATGGAGCTAGGATTGCGATGGAAAGAGGAAGTGACATTTAAATGGTATGTCACTCATCCCTCTTTAGTTATTAAATTCAATATCTAAAACTTAAGGAAAGCGTCATGTTTTGGTGTGTTTTGCTCTAGATCCAAGTGGATCTAGGGAGATCTGTTAGTGTCCGCACCTACCGATTAGTCCAATAACAATGTCTCATCAAACTCAAACTTCCCGATTAGTTACTGGCAGAGTGGTTCACAAAATCATTTGTGAACGACATTGCTCATGACATCGCCATGGGTGGAGTTGTCACGGAAGAACAAGCCATAAGTCATTCTCAATATATTGACCTCGTTTACTCATAAATGGGTACTCTTTATGAATTAATCCCTAATGCACCTCGTCCTTCCACTTCCGCCACCTCAACTACTCCAGCTGCTTCTCATGCAGTCGACGGTTTGATTGGCACTTTCCATGCCCAACCAAATTCCACCTCAAGAAACAACCCCAAACCCACTTCTTCTAATGTTCAAAATTCTCTGTCTCCTACCCCTCCCACTGGTAAGACTTCTGAGTTAAATGTTGTTCAATCTACCCCAGCCGGTAAAAACAAATCTCGAAAGGGAAAGGGTAAGAATAAGGAGGACAAAAATACTTCTCAAGCAGAGAGAACCAAAACTCCACCTGTTGACGATAGGGATAAGCGCAAACCCTGATACCCTTGTCTTATCTGTGGTGATGATCACTACATGAAGGATTCTCCACGACGTGCCGAGGTTACTAAGTTCCTTCAAGGAGCCTTGAAACCACCCACTCTGACCATTTTATCCCAACCCTTCCCCTCTCAACAAAAGGCCCAATCGGTCATTCATGACCAACCGTCCCTTTCCACTACATCCTATGTATTAATGTGTACTAGCAATTCAAAGAAGAATGACATTGCACTCACCACTCGAGCCAAATATTATTCTCCCTCTAAAGATAAGGTTGATGATCTACCTCCTTCATTGGTACAAACCTCTCCCGTGTCTCCACCTACCAATGGTCCTCTTCATCTCAAATGATCGAGCCTTAACATAGTTCTTCAACCCCCTCCAAAGGGCGTCGTTCGAAAATAAACTTTCAATCCTCATGATTGTGTTGCCCAGAACTACAACATTGTTGAAGATCTGGCCCAAGCACCTTCTGCGATGTCATCCCTCAAAGTCCTTCAAAGTTGTCCTACACAACGGAAGGCACTGTTGAAAGCTATCGGTGGAATCGACCCAACGGACGCAAATTTAATAATTTTTGACTTGGAAGATCACATCCCAAGGTTACCCCCTCAACTTGCATTCCAAATCCAAGTGATTGTCTCTGACAAAAAAAATTGTCGAACCGTTATTGATGAGGGTGCCTCGACATGTGTCATGTCTATTACCTGCTCGAAAGCCATTGGTTCTCCCTCTTTGATGGAATCCCATAACACACTCAAAGCCTTCAATGGCTCTAGTTTTAAGCCCTATGGTGTCCTTCCTTCATTGCCAATCATGCTAGAAGGCAAAACTGTCCAAGTCGAAGTGGAAGTCTTTGACGCTCCTCTCGATTACAATCTTCTGCTTGGCTATAGCTAGATCGATTCCATGCACGCAATTGTGTCAATTTTTTTTTGTGTTGTACATTTCCCACATCAAGGAAAGGTCATTACCATCGACCAATTAGCCTTCTTTAACTCAGATACATGTACTTGCAACATACCGTTTATCACTAAAACCCCACCGGGTTACGAGAACGTCAGTGTAGGTCTTCTCAAATACTCTTTGTTAATGGGTACCTTCCCCATTCCACCACCTGATGTTCCACACTCATCTTTCGCCTCAATCAACATGATATCCAACTCGATTCATGGAACCGTTGTGTCTCACAGCCCATGGATGGTACCTGAACCTAGCGATAATCTTTGTTACGGTGACGAAATGCCTCTAAGTCTGGTCGAATCTACCTATCAGGCCATTCAATCGACAACCCCCTCTACCCCCTCTCTTGGTGAATTATCTCCAGATCCTTTCTGCGTCATTTTTCCCATGGATGAGATGATTATGTTTGTCATGGAAGACACCCCTTGGGACGATGGACATCACCGTTCCATCCTCTTCCTGGAACAACACACCATCGAAAGCTACCAATGGATCTCGACTCCGTCGACCGTTGTCATCATTTCAACCGTTCCCGAGTCCACACACAATGTGTTTTCCGAAGGGAACTTAAGCAATATCTAAACCACTATTCCCCTCGACATATCCATCAAACCTGGAATTTTCGAAAATGTGCATATCGGAGCTTCGTGCTCCCCTGATGAAATCGTCACCTACAAGTCACTTTTCACAGAGTTTCATGACGTCTTCACCTGGAGCTACGAAGAAATGTCAGGTATCGACCCCAAAATTGTGATACATGAGATCAAGACATACCCATATGCTAAGCCCATCCAGCAACGCCTTCATCCAATTCACCCATGTAAAGCGATAGCTATCAAGATTGAAGTCGAGAAACTTCTCAAAGCCGACTTTATTTACCCAGTGTCCCTCACTGACTGGGTTTCCAATCTTGTCCTGATCGATAAGAAAGAAGGCACAATCCGCGTATGCATTGATTATAGGGATATCAACAATGCTTGTCCTAAGGACAACTTTCCTACCCCCTTCATCGATCAAATTGTCAATGACTACGCCAGAAGCGAAATCTTTTCTCTGATGGATGGTTTCTACGGATATAATCAAATCAATATTGTTCCCGAGGATCAACACAAGACTACCTTTATTTGTCCTTGGGGCACTTTTGCCTATCGAAAACTTCCTTTCGGTCTCAAGAACACTGGTGCAACTTTTCAACACACTATGTCTTATGCCTTCCATGATATCAAGCACATCGTGCAACCATATCTTGACGACTTACCCGCTCATTCCATGCACCGAGCCGATCATCCAATCCACCTCCGAGCCATTTTCATCCGCCGTCGGTTTTACCATATACGCTTGAATCCTCACAAGTGCATTTTCTGCGTGGAATCCAGCTGACTTATAGGCTTTATTGTCTCACGTCAAGGGATCAGAGTATATCCTTTAAAGGTCGAGGCAATTCTCAATCTCCCTCCTCCTTCTACACTTCACCAGTTACAAAGTTTGCAAGGGAAAGGAAACTTTCTTTGTCGTTTCATCCCGAACTATGCCGAGATAACTCATGGATTTACATGACTCCTTAAAAATGGATCTGAGTTCGTATGGGATACCATCGCAAACAAAGCCTTCAAAGATTTGAAATTGTCCCTAACATGTGCTCTGCTTCTCTTTCCCACCGATTAAAGTCACGATTATTTCCTCTACCTTGCAGCCTCGGATTACACCATTGCTATGGTTCTCGTCCAAGAGGATGATTCTCATGATGAACACGTTATCTATTACTTGAGTTGAAGTCTAAATCCTACCGAAACCAAGTATATACATGTCTAAAAATTGGCCTTGGCCCCCGTCCAAGCAATTCAATGTTTTCGACACTATATCCTCTCTCGCAAGATTACTGTGATTTCTAACTGCAACCCTATGCAACATATTCTCACACGTCAATTGCTATGGGGGAAATACTCCAAATGGATCATGATACTCCAGGAGTTTGACTTGGAATTCGAACGAGCCAATTCTAAGAAGTCCTTAGTGTTCGCCGAGTTGATATGCGACTTTCCCTACTCTGAAACGGAAAATGTAGCAGTCGATTCATTACCTGATGAATCCCTTTTCCTAATTAGTTCTGATGATCTTTGGTATGGTGATATCATAATATATCTCCAAACCAAGAATTTCCAGCCCAATTTGTCTAGTATTGACCAGCGTCGAATACGCTACCAAGCCCGTCAATATATTATCCTCGGGGATACTCTTTATCGTCGTGGGATTGACTCAGTTTTTCAACGCTACCTCACGTTTGACGAAGCTGAGAAAGCCTTAAATGACTTCCATTCCGGAGCCTCTGGTGGCCATATGTCCAGGTATGCTACTGCCCAGAAGATCTTACCAGCAGGGTATTTTTGGCCTTCTTTACTTAACGATTGCATAATCTTCGTCCAAAAATGTCACGCTTGCCAGACCTATAATCATAAGATACGGTCACATCCCGCTCCTCTTCACCCTGTGGTCTCCATTGGTCCCTTTGTGAAATGGGGCATCGATTTCATGACATGTCACCCCCACTCGGCTGGGGAGCATGGATACATTATTGTAGCTGTAGATTATTTTACGAAATGGGCCGAGGCGATGCCGACATTTGAAAATACTGGAAAGACCGCAACATTATTCATTTTCAATCACATCATACCTCGTTTTGGTTTTCCTCAGGATATCATCACCGATCATGGTAGCCACTTTAGAAACTTCATGATGTTTGAACTCACTGAAAAGTTGGGTCTTCACCATGAAAACTCAACGCCCTATTACCCACAAGCCAACGGTCAAGTCAAAGCGATTAACAAAGTTCTCATAACCATGCTCCGACGAATGATAGGGGTTCACAAAAAAAGTTGGCACACAATGTTGTTTTCAGCATTGTGGTCTTACCGGACGTCCGTTAAGTCCGCTACTGGGTTTACATCTTTCCGGTTAGTCTATTTTTTAGAAGCCATTCTCCCGATTGAATGCGAGATACCCTCTTTAAAACTAGTTGTTGAACTCCTACCAAACACTTCTACAGAAGAAGAATGTTTGTTGTATCTTATGTGATTAGACGAAACTCGATGCGACGCTACCCTAGTCATAGAAGCCCAGAAGAAACGTGTCAAGGCCCAATACGACAAACATGTCAAGCCTCACGTTTTCTCCGAAGGAGATCTGGTTCTCCTCTACGAACAAGATCGAGATATGCTAGGAGCTGGAAAATTCAAAGCCATGTGGCGAGGTCCTTATATCGTTAGACGATTTTTGGAGAAATGAGCTTACGAGTTAGTAGATTACGATGGTATCCCTTTGAGTGAACCCAGGAATGGGTTGTACTTAAAGAAGTACTATGCATAAGATCACCTGTGCACAAGTACTTGTATTTTATTGTATCATACTTCTTGTGTGTTACTGTAGTTTGTTTTTGTTGTTATTTGGTCTCTTCCCTTATGTGACATTGTGTTTGATTTCCATATGTTGGAGTCTTCGCTACCCCACATTGTCTTCACTGATGGAGTTAGTTGTAGTAATCAGAACCTTGCTTCTGCTGCGTGGGCAATTTACGCCCCAACAAACGAACTTGTCACTCTACGAGGTGTGTGCCTCGGTCGTGCGACCAACAATATTGCAGAGTATAGTGTTGTTATCGAATTGTTGATTGATGCTATCTAGCTTGGAATCTGTCACTTGGTTGTGAGACTCGATTCGTAGCTCATAGTACTACAGTTAAGTAATGTCTATGCTATTCAAAGTCCTACTTTGTTGTGGGTGTATTTGTGAATTCACCTCTTGGAACGTTATTTTGATTATATTGAATATCAACATATTCCTAGATGTCTAAATACATTAACTGATGCATTAGCTAACTATGTATTAGACATACATTTGGGTCATTTATAAATCAATCACATCACAAGTATCAACACAAGATAAGATGGTAGAAACCATATGTATATATAACGATGAAAAGGTTTTTTACAAAAAGTCATGTCCAAGGTCCAAAATTTCAAAATCTGAAACTCATAGCTTCTACAAAGTGATGTCATGGATGACGTTCATGGTAACACACAACTTCCTAGGCAACCCTATGAAGCAGTCGGCCAATAGACTCTGACACCCCCACCGTATGACGTTGATAACGTCGTGGAACCTCTCCAAGAGGCACATCTGGAATGTCTGCAGTCAAACCCTCTAAGTTTTCTTCCACTGCTTCATAATATTCAGCGTCCCATCGTGGCACTGGAGCCACCTCTCCTCGTCGTTGAATAGGAGAAGTACTCGGAGGTCGATAAGGCCCCACGTCTATGTCATCAAAAATATTTTTTGTAATTATACCTTGGACAAACATAAAAACATTTTCATATGATAAAATTCACAAAAACATTTAAAAAGTAAAAAAGTGTACTTCTTACCGAGATCCCCCCACTGAGCACCCTTGGGCAGGGCCAAGTTCGGATCTCCTCAGAAATCCAACCTGGCATAGGCATAATCATCGACCATCAACATCTGTGGTCGCAACCATTGAAATAAGGAATCATTTTATTTGATAATTGGTCCAGCTACATGCCTGGCCATGAGGTTACACCACCTCAACATTCTCGGATCCTCTAGAGTTGGTAAACCCCACTCAACCTGCAACCTTAGTAAGGGAACCCTCTCAAGAAATAAGGACACCAATAATGACATGTATCCGAATTGCTTCAGGTCCCCTCTCCTGCATTTGGTCAACTGCCTCTTCATGCTACAAAGGACTGCGTCTACCTAGTTAAAGAACCGAGGCTCAGTACACTCTATGGCATATTGAAAGTATCTCTGGAGAGCCATGTGTGGAGAAATTCTCCTAGCCATATGAGAAATGGTGAACAAAATAGTGCGAAGGTTCAAATCCTACACCCCCCAAATGGCCACTTTTCCTTTGCTCCTTTCCACCTCTGGAACAAAGTACAAACGGCAGTATTCACTCATAGGCAGCCCACCACCTCTGCTACCAATCAAGCTAGTGTGGTACCCATGTCTTGATAGTCCTGTGAAGAAATAAACGTCCTCGATATCCAAGGACAATGTGTGGACCCCTACGTGGAAGACTTGTTGGTCCACGTCCCACATATGCATGAGGTACTCCAATAGCCTAACTTGGGCCCTCATACCTGGGATTTGAAAGAATTTCAGAAGACCACAGTCTCACAAAGTGGCAATGGTTCCCGGGTTATTCCCAGTAATAGAATCATCTTCTTCATGCTCTCTTTCACGCCATTCTAGAACCATGGTGATAGCCAAATACCTGCATAGGAAACATAAGAAGAAGGTCAACAACTCTCTTCAAGACTTGGTATCTTTTTCATTGAGAAAACTTTAAAGAATTTTTTCACTTTGCGGTTCTCACAAGTGCCCTTTAGGCACAGTGTGAGGTTCTTGCAGGTGCCTTTGGGGCCACCTATGAGAATGATTCATTCTCGCAAGTCCTGTGTGGTTGACCTGCGAGAATGGCTGAGCGCAAATTTAACCCCTAAAACAATCTCAAAAACATGAAATTTACCAATGAAAATGAAAAATTAAACCATGAAAAGATAGAAGACAAGGATCTTACATCACTGCCGAAGACGGTTCGTCGAATGGATGCTCGTACCTTCCACAATCAAGCACCGAAATTCAAGGGAAAAAAGGGGTTTTGGGCTAAAATATTGGCAAAGTTACAATGACTATGGTAAAAAGAACTTTTACCCACTTATATTTACTTTTTGCCATTTTTATTGGTTTTTATAATTGTTTTATTTATTAAACCTAATTCCTAATACCCTTATGAGTGTGACTTTTGTAGACATAATGACTTCGACATTCATACACAGGGATACAGATATTTTTTCTCTTTTTCATCGCATGTTTGCATTGTTTTTTATGGTTTTTGCACAAAACCTTGAGCTTTGTCTTTGTCCGTTATCATGCTCACAAATATATGAGAACTTGATCGAGCACACTTTTATCACTTTTTCGGGCTCAACAAGGTTATACGAAAAATGAACCTCCTGGAGTCCTCTTTAAGCTCTTTTCAGACTCTCTAAACATGAAAAGATCGTCAAGGGACCTTGCTATTTTCACGCTCATTAAAGTATTTGAAGAAAGCATCTGTTGAGTGATAATTTATCTCATTTTCAGTCTCATCAGACTATTTTACAAAAAGGGAACTGAGAGAGTTATCTTTTAAGTGTTTTTCCAGACTCTATAATCATGAAAAACCTTCGAGTTTTCTATCTTTGGACTCGTTAAAAAAACATCGAAAGACCCATGATGGGACCGAACCACTCCTTCCTAGGGTTCATAAAACATAATCCGAAGGACTCATCCGAAGGATGAGCTTACATCAACAAGAATATGTTATCCTCCTCAAGCTTGCATAAAAATAAAGAGGTACACGCCAGAAATGGTGGGGGGAAATTTGGGAAAGGGATGTGTTTTCGTATTCATATTATTGGCAGTAAGTGTCGCTCTTGAACATGACACCCCCCTATTCATTAACTGAAGCCGGTTTGGGAAATCCATTTGTCTCTCATTCGATTTGCTACAAGATCACATCATGGGTCATCTTTGAGTCAATGCTACCAAATCATTGGTCGTTTCATTCATATGTTCAAGAGAAGTTCATCTGAAACTTCTATCGAGTCAGCCATCTGCAGTTGTCCATTCTCTCTGTGTTGACCTTCCCTGTGTCCAGTTCAACTTACATAATACTCTATTCCGCCTGTTCGTGCTCGAATCATCGCCTGGTGAGCAAGAATGGGAGCACTAGCATGCCCTGTTGGGCTCAGCAGGGCAGAACAGGTTTGCTGTGAATCAAAATGGGTTAACATAGAATAGAAAACCAAACGAAATAAAATCTACCTAA
>ML811458.1:365369-389848 GCA_009831015.1 Picea engelmannii
GTGGCTTTTCATGTGGACAGTCGCGCATCGTGCGCTTAAGCGCGCACAACACGTTCTTATCCCGCGCATACGCGCGCACCTTATGATGTGAAGTGTCTTTCAATTTTTGTATAGTATTTGACCCTTCTGGAATGCTGTGAATAATGCCATGAATGACTTCATTGTTGTTTTGATGATGTAGAGTTCTTGTCGCTATGTGCAGATGATGTGGAGTTCTTGTCGCCATGTGCAGACGAAATTTCAGTGATAACACCGCCTTCAAAATCTGTTATGCATTCATGTCATTGATGGGGGATACATCAAAGCCCTCCTATGACGAGTTTTGTTTCATCAACTCCAACTCATTATCCCGAAACAAGGCTTAGAAATTATTTGGTACCTTGGAACTTACATGCCTCAATGGCAGGCTTCCTCGCTTTCAACAGTGGGTTTTCATCATTGACCCCTGATCAAGATATTTCTTCTAATGTTCAACCTCAATTCATTTATTCACATTCGGTGGATTGTACTAGTGTACCTTGGGAGTCATTGACATTAATGGTGATTTCCCTCGCACTTGTTAATGGTTTCATCAATGACCGGTAATCAAGTGGTCTCTGCCATGTTAGACTTCATCACATGTAATCACATGGTTAGATTCGTAATTTCAGGTGACAATATCAAAGACCCTGGATCTCATCTCTTTGATCCAGGTTGCGATGAAATATGTATAATTTACTGACACATAGATCCACTTTTTATGTCTCGTGGCTACGTCGTCTCAATTTGAATTTTCTTGCATGGATCCACAGTGTAATCTTGGTGTCTATGCGATATTTTGATGGCATGGATCCATGGTGTATGATTGGTGGCCATGACCTATGTTTATGATGTCATCTATCCATGATTTGAGTATGGGAATGCCTACCTTAGAACTAGTATGATATTCTGCAAATGCTTGGTTGTTTGTCGGTTTCCTATTAGGTGCACTCCTGGTTTCCGACACACACACAGTTTACAAAGTATTTCGACTGTCACTGATTCTAGCCTCATACTTTGGGGGGAATTCTGTTACACATGATTTTTGTCATCTTGGTGATGTATTAACAAATGGTGTACTCAGGCTCCCAACAAGAACTTTCTCCTAAGAAAAGTGGCATTTATCTCCCTCAAGAAAACCTATTTTCAAAGTGATTTCACAGGCTGTCTATAGCCTAGGGTGTGAGAATGACCCATTCTCGCAGGCCACCTTCAGCTAGGGTGTGAAATTCTCGCATTGTGCTCTATACTTATGGTGTGAACTTTTTTTCAAGATTGGAAAAGGGAAGAAGTCTAGAGAGTTCTAGAAGGGAATCTTCTAGAAAATGGGTTGGTATTCAAATGTTTATCATTTTACTAGTTTCCTTGATTTGGTGGGATCATTCTCATCCATGTAACCATCTCATCCTCTCCTATATATTGATAGGATTCTCATGGAGAAGGTTAAGCAAGATTAATTGAAGAATTGGTGAAGGAATTGTATGAAGAACCCAACTTGAACAGAAGCTTGGAGACTCTAGTGGATCTATCAAGAGGAATTGGATCTTCTTCATACAAGGATTGAGCAAGTGTGTGTGTTGGAACCAAGAGTCACCAAAAGGAAGCTTGTGACATCAAGGCGATCAGGTTGTATCTTCTACTTTCGATTAATATGATATAGTGACATGTCCTTTTCCCATAAAGTCATTCTCACTTTATTGTGTAATTCCTTGATCATATACATAAGTTGACGATTGAATACATTTTACTATCTTCACTTTGGTTGGTTTGTGTTGTCTTGGTATTGACCTTGTGAGAGCATCGGAGTGAAGCGGGAGCAACAAAGACCCAATGAAGCGATACAAAGGTATGTTACTTGTTCCTCCTTACTAGCTAATTAAATGGTCATAACTTAGGGAAAGAGTCATGTCCTATCCTGTTTTGTTCTAGATCCAGGTGGATCTAGGGAGATCTATTAGTGTCTGCACCTACCGATTAGTCCGATAACAACTGACCAACAAACTCCCCCTTTGGAATTGATGGAAAACATGTCAAACTTTAAATATATTCTCCCCCTTTTGACATCTATGGAAAAGGAAACAACCATACTCCCCCCGAGCAATGAAAACCAACTGTAAAGATGTGTCATTTCAGCAGCAACTCCCCCTATCAAAATAGTCAATAAACTTGTGCAGTCTGATTTTATTATGAATCCCTTGCAAACTTTGAGAGTGAAATGAAATTAGAGAGGGTAAACCCCAAACTGATCCCTGAGACTGTCAAACTGCATTTTAGGTAAAGGTTTAGTAAATACACCTACAATCTGATCCTTTGTGCCAACATATTCCAATTTAATAACATTAGACATAACCTTCTCTCCTAGAAAATGAAATTTGATGGGAATGTGATTTATTTTTGAATGCATAATAGGATTTTTAGAAATACTAATTGCACTGGTATTATCATAGAAGATAGGTATAGGTTCATCATAATGAATATGGATATCTTCCAGCATCTGTTTCATCCATAGAACCTAAGTGAAACAATATGCAGTTGTTATGTATGTTTCTTCAGCAGTAGACAGAAACACTACTGATTGTTTTTACTTGACCAACTTACAAGACATCCTCCAAGAAAAAATGTTGCTCCACTAGTACTCTTCCTATCATCAACACAACCTTCCCAGTCAACATCAGTGGAAGCATATAAATCAAGTTGATTACCTGTAGGATACCACAAACCTTACTATGTTGTCCCCTTAAGATATCTGAAAATTCTTTTGACTACAAGTAGATGAGAAGTTTTTGGTGAAGCCTGAAACCTACCAACTTGAAAAACTGCATGCATAATATCAGGTCTTGTAGCTATAGCATAAAGAAGACTACCAATCATAGATCTGTACACTGTCTCATCAACATATTTAGTATCATCAAACTTACTTAATTTACATCCAGTAACCATGGGAGTTCCAACTGGTTTAGAATCTTCCATATGAAATTTGTTAAGCATTTTGTTGATATATTTGGTTTGAGAGATGGAAATACCTTTATCAAATTGAGTAATTTGCAAGCCTAATAAAAACTTCATTTCTCCTAGCATGGACATCGCAAACTCTTTCTGCATACTTCCAACAAACTGTTTACTGAGCCTATCATCATCACTACCAAAACTAATATCATCTACATATATCTCAACAATGATCAACCTATCATTTTCTTCTTTAATGTAAAGATTACTATCAGTGTTACCTTTCCTGAATCCTTGCTACCTCAAGTAATTGTCAAGTATGGAATACCAATCCCTTGGTGCTTGCTTCCGCCCATACAATGCCTTTTTTAACTTGTAAACATACTGTTATGATTCTTGTACCTGAAAACCATCTGGTTGTTCCATATATACTTCTTCCTCTAAATCACCATTCAAAAATGCAGACTTTACATCCATTTGGTAAACTTTAATGTGTTTAGAACTAGCATAAGCTAGAATCAGTCTAATGGATTCCATTCTTGCAACAAGAACAAAAGTTTCTCCATAATCTATTCCTTCTACCTGTGCATACTCTTTACAAACCAATCTAGCCTTATTTCTAGTTATTTTACCTACTTCATCCATCTTATTTCTGAAAACCCATTTAGCCCCTATGACATTCTTATTCAAAGGTCTAGGAACCAATTCCCATGTCTTAGTCTTTTCCATTTGACTAAGTTATTCATTCATTGATTTCATCCAGTATTCATCTTTAATTTATTCTTCAATGCTTTTGGGTTCAATCAGAGAAATTAAAGATACATGTTCATGAGTTGAGGTGGATTCTTTCCTTTTTCTTCTTGTTCCAACACCTGCATTTAAGTCACCAATTATCTGTTCTTCAAGGTGATTTTTCTGTATTCTCTTTCATGGAGTATTTGATGGAGTCATGCTTTTGGATGGAGTTGTGCCCTGTATCAAAGTAGGAATTAATTGTTCAATGTCAGCAGCCTTAGTTTCTTTTGTTTCACTTACTTCTTCATCCATCTTATGTTTTTCATATATTTCATGTATTTGTTGATCCTTTTGTTTAGATTTGGACTTAAAAAATGAGGACTCATCAAACCTTACATCTATAGATTCAACAATCTTTCTGAATTTGAAATTATAGCATTTATAAGACTTTCTTGAACATGAATATCCAACCAATATGCCTTCATCAGTTCTAGAGTCTAATTTTCTCAGATCTTTATTAATTATTTTAATGTAACACTTACTCCCAAAAATTCTAAAATGTTTTATGTTTGCTAGTCTTCCTTTCCATAATTGATAGGGTGTCTTATCAATATTATTTCTTAGAAAAATTCTATTCAATATGTGTACAACGGTGTGAACAGATTGAGGCCAAAACATGCCATTCAATCTGGACTCATTTACCATTGTTCTTGCCATTTCCATAACAGTTCTATTTTTTCTTTCAACAACACCATTTTGTTGAGGTGTTTTCGTAACAGAGAAATTTCTTTTAATTCCATTTTCATCACAGTAATTGTTAAATTCTTTTGACACAAACTCTCCTCCATTGTCTGACCTTAAGCACTTAATCTTCATATCAATTTCATTTTCAGTCAATTCTTTGAAAACTTGAAAGAAGCTAAATGTTTCAGACTTCTTTTTCAATAAAAACAACCAAGTCATTCGAGTAAAATCATCCACAAATAACATAAAGTATCTTTCACCATTTAGACTTGTTGTCCTCATAGGTCCACATACATCAGCATGTATTATTTCCAAAGGTTTTTTTGTAGAATATTCCTTTGTTTTAAAATTGACTCTAGTTTGTTTACCATGATGACATTATTTACAAATAGAGTTGGAAAGATTATTTATGACATGTAAGTTCCTTATTGCCTTCTTTTTATTTAACTAAATCATATTGTCAAATTTAATATGCCCAAGTCTTTTATGCCATAGCCATCTTTCATCTTCATGTCCAAGATAGAAATTTTCATCCTTCTCATCTAAAATGTATATGTTATTTGATGTCCTTGTAGCTGTTCCAACTAACTGACTTGTTTTAACATCCCTGATTGGACATTGTTTAGAATCAAATATCATAAGATGCCCTTTATCACATGTTTGACTTACACTCAACAAGTTATGTTCCATATTTTCAACCATTAAAACATTTTCATCCATTATGTCTTTTTTCAAACAAACAGTGCCTCTTCCAACTATTCGAGTTGATTGATCATTACCAAATGTGACTGAACCTTCTTTTCTTTCATCTAAAGAATCAAAGATTTGTTTTATTCTTGTCATATATTTTGAGCATCCACTGTCCACACACCACTTAACTTTATGATCAGATTGTAAATCAAATTTTCACTCTTCAATTTCTAAATGATCATTCTTCCTTTTCCAATAACTAGTTTTATGATTTGTGTATTGGTTTATAACAGATTTTTGAAAATTCATTGGACAATTTCTTGAAATATGTCCAAAGTTATTACACCTATAGCATTAAACTTCAAATTTCAAAGAATCAAATATGTTATGTGAGTTGTTCACATTGTTCTGAATAGATTTATCATTTCTTCTTTCATATTCAAATCTAGATATGCCATGACTGTTATGTGCACTTATGTTTCCTGAAAAAACATTACAGAAAGTTGCTTTGTGGCCATACTTATAACAAAAGAAATAGTAACCTTCAAACCTGTTTTGATGACTGCCATAATTATTCCTATGCATTGTTGAAGCCTGATTATCTTCTTTCTTTTCTAATCCCTTTTGCTTGTATGTGTTTTTCTCATTTGTATGTTTTGTACCTACTTTTTCAAGACTTGAACTAGAGCTTGTATTAGTAACTTCATACTTATACCCAATTCCATTATTATCATAAGTTGATCTTTGACTACAGAGAATTTGATTTAGCACTTGAGAACTATGATTCATGTTATTTTCTTGTACTTTCTTTCTTAATAAAACTACTTCAAATTTTAAACCTTCATTTCCCTTTTCCTTTTCTGTAAGTATATTATTTAGAGATTCTTCAGATACTCTAGCCTCTTCTATTTTGAGTTTTAAGTCAACTAACATGATCTCAGTGTTTTCAATTAAAATGTTTGACTTCTGTAATTCTTGATCTAAATTCTCAATTTCTCTTTTGAATTGTTTGCATTATCTTCTTACCTTCTTTAGTTCAGACAAAACACTTACAAGTTCAGCTTCCAGGTCAACTTCGCCTTCTTCTTCTTCAATAAGTTCATCATTCTGATTTTCCATAGCCATAAAAAGTCTTATATATGAACTTTCATCACTTTCATCTATATCTGAGGACTCACTATTATTTTTTATGAATAGACTTTTCTTTTTATAAGAATTTCTTTGAAATGGCTTCTTATACATTTTCTTATATTCTTTGGTTTTGATGTTACATTATTCTTCTCCATCAGAATGTTTATTGAAAGGACACTTAGAAGAAAAATGCCCTGTTCTACCACAATTAAAGCACTTGAGAGGAATTTTACCTTTGTACTCGCCAGTACTTCTTTTTAGATTTTTGACAAAGTTAGCTTCTTCCATGTCTTCTTTTGAATCCTCATGATTACTGGTTTTTGTTTCAACCTTTTTATTGTCCTCCTTTGCCACCTTGAAAGTTTCTTCCTTATTGGAAGGATTCTCATTAGATGTCCTCGTCTCATAAGTTGTTAGTATTCCTTGCAACTCATCCATTAGTAAAGTAGCAATATCAGTTCTTTCTTCTAAAGAAGATATTTTGGGATCAAATCTTGCAGGTAAAGATCTAATCACTTTTAGCACAATAATACCATTTCCAATTGTTTCTCCTAAACCTCTCATAGTATTGACTACTTCATCAATACGTAAAAAATAGGTAGTTATACCTTCAGATTCTTCCATCTTTAAAATTTCAAATTGAATTCTATATTATTGTAATTTAGCATTCTTAACCTTAGTATCTCCTTCATATACCTTCTTCAGTTTGTCCCATAACTCTTTTACTGACTCACAATGCATTACCTTAACAAATTATGAACCTGCCAATCCTCCAAGTATTGCATACATAGCTTTGGAATTACTCTCATAGAGTTTCTTTCCTACAACATTTGTTGGAACTGTTTTGGGAGCCTTATATTCATTCAATAGAGTTTTCCAAACATATACTCCTTGAGACTGTAAAAACAACTTCATCCTGATACTCCAAAAAGCATAATTGCGTCCATCAAACAGAGGTAATCCATGTTTAGTAAAATCATATTTCTTATCCATTATTGAAGATCAAACTTCCAGTGATTAAACTGAATCTTGAAGTAACCTTCTTTGATACCAATTGTTGAATAGGATAGCCTAACTGAGAGGGAGGGGGTGAATCAGTTAGATAAAATTTCTTTCTTTTCTTTAAAATAGATTACTGAATGAACATAGATTATGCCTTTTACTATATGTCTTTGCTACAAATAATTCATTTCAATTAATATGCACTCACATAAATAGACAATGAAACAGAGATTTTCATGAGGAAACCCAAAAGGGAAAAAACCCTTCTTCTTTTGAATGAAAGGCAAGCTCCAACTTTTCTTTACATTCTTATTTTATCTGAGCTACAACCCAGATGAGGTTTCTACCTCTGTTTCTTCAGCACCTACTAAATGGAAGCTACAACTCCCAGATAAACAAGCACCAACTTGTATAAGATACTTTTACAGTCTCCCCTTTCTCCTCCCTACCACCCTGGAATCCTTCTCTATCACTAAGAACCTGCAAACCAACTCTTTATATTCTCTATCAAATATTAAGCATTCAAATCCTCTTTGTTTATGTATTCATATCAGAATCCATTCTTGACCAAACCACTTAGATTTATCAATCTGTGCATATGTATTCTCTCCTTAATATTTTCTCTATCTTCATCATTTCTTCTCATTATCCCTATATAATTTTATTTCAGTTCATCTTAATTTACAGAAATGAATTTTAATTTTCTCCTCTATTTTTTTCAAAGCTTCAGCTCTACCATAATTCCCCTACTATCACACAGAATTTCACTCGTATTTACCCTGTATATTCAAAGAGTACACTGGAACCCTCAGGCTTTGAAGATTCAGTTACAATAACTAAATAGCTACCTTACAATGATCATCATTGGCCAAGGCATCAATAAGAACGGTATCCACACGATCAGTTTAAATATTTAAACAACATTGTTCGATGAACATACGTTTGTTTTGACTTTTCATCATAGAATAACCCTCGATCACTTCGACAAGACACTTGTGCTAAACCATATGCCCATTGGCTATGACCATAGGCTAATCGAAATGCGTTTCACATTTCATCATTTCTCATTTTGACATTTTGGCATTCCTGTGATGAAGTGTTTTGACACTCCAAGTCACAATCCCCGATATCATATTTTCTCCGATCAACGACCCACAACCTTTCGTGACCAGACGGTCCTGATCTCATCGGGACTTTGCGTTTCATGATTTCATGTATCACGATATCGAAGGTTGGATCACCTCCTTTCTTTGACTTTCCAGTCAACGAAAATTTGATCTATGACCATGTGTCCTGCCCGAAGATGGAAGGTCCTCCTGCTATCGATATTTTATAAGCCCGCTTCACTTTGCACTTTAATGAACGTGCAGGTTATCCTAGATCTGACGATGGTCGGGACCTATGCTCGGATCTAATGCCTGAGATCCATTCTCTTCTACTGCGCGCTCCTTCCTTTCGGAATTCTCGACTCCTTCCTTTCTAAATTCCCAACTCCTTCCTTTCTAAATTCCCGAGTTCCGAAGGTTCCTTTCTACTAACCACCGTGCAACTGCTTCTCTCAGTCTTATGGATTTAAGTTTGACATTAATGAAAAAACCAAGCAAACCAAGCCCTGTGAAAAATGACCAACAAGAACCTAGCTTTTGTTGCTTGGGAAATCTGTGCACCTACCAACAAACTTATCAGTCTACAAGGTGTTTTCCTCGGTTGTGAAACCAATAATATCGCAGAATATAGCACAATCATTGAATTATTGACTGATACTATTTCACTTGGGATTTGTCACTTTGTTGTAGGACTTGATTTGTAGCTAGTAGTGCTCCAGTTAAATAATGTATATACTATCTGAATTCCTACTTTGTTATGGGTATATCTATGAATTTGCCTCTTGGAACGTTATTTTGATTATATTGAATATCAACACATTCCTAGATGTCTAAATACATTAACTAATACTCTAGATTATTATGTGTTAGACAGACATTTGAGACATTTATAAATCCAATCACACATTACACATTGTATATAGAAGCAGAGTAAGTTGGTAGAAGCCTCATGTATATATATAATGATAAAATGTTTTCCATCCAAGGACCAAAATATCAAAATATGAATCCCATGGCTTCTACAAAATAACATCATGGATGCTACTCACGGGAGCATACTACTTCCCCTTCCACCCTACGAATTAACCGACTAAGTGAGCTGGACATGCCTACAATATGGCATTGATAACACCTCAGGATCTCCTCAATCAATATGTTCGGAATGCCTATTGTCAGACCCTCTAGGTTCTGCTCCATTTCCTCATAGTCATCAGCATCCCACCCTGCTACTACACCTACCTCTCCTTGTCTCTGGATCAGAGATGTGCCCGGAGGCCAATGTGGACCTACATCTGCATGGTTAAAAGTTTTTTATTAGTCTTTAGATCTAAAACACAAAAAAAACATCTTATATCCTAAAAGTCCACAAAAACACTATAAAGAACAAAATGTCTTTCTTACTTAGATTTCCCCATTGAAATCCCTCAGGGAGAAACAAGTCGAGATCGCCTCGAAAATCTAGGTCGGCATATGCATAATCATCGATCATCAAAATTTGGGGCCTTAACCAACCACAATGTTAAGAACCAAACATCAATATAGCATAGAAAAACTTCAGGAAAGGTACTCAACGCCTTGAAAAAGAGATAATTTCAGATAATAAGCCTCTTCGAGGGGGCAACCTCCAGATAATAAGGACCATGTCTTGATCTCAGCTCTCTCAGGATCTGTATCACCTAGAGAGGACACATGGTTCATTGATAGCGGTGCATCAAAACATATGACGGGTAAGAAAAATACTTTCTCTTGTATTTTATAAAGGAAGTTTTCTCAGAAAGTAACTATTGGAGATGATTACCAATATCCCATCAAGGGAGTGGGAGAATCAAACTACAAGCTAGATTCATAAAACTCAATAACAATGAAGGACGTACTCTATGTACTGGGCTTAAAGAAGAACTTACTCTCCATATCATCTTTAGACAAGAAAGGCTATAGAGTTTCCTTCATAGATGGAGAAGTTCTTATGTGGGCTAAGGGAGAAACCTTAAATGAAGTAATCATCATTGGAAGTGAAGAAAATGGTTTATATAAGATGAAGGGTCACCCAGAAACTGCCATGACCCATGCCATCGAAAACTCATGCAAAATTTAGCATAGAAGATTGGCCCACATCAACTACAAGGTGCTACCATACATATGCAAATCTATCACAGGTTTACCAAAAATCAAGGTTGATCAGGAAGGCATATGCAGTGGATGTGCACAAGGGAAGAACATCAAGAACCCTTTTCCAAAGAGGGATAGAAAAGCAGAAGGAGCATTGGAACTCATCCATTTAGATGTGTGTGTCCCAATTCCATCATCCTCCATTAGCGGGTATGTATACTATGTATCTTTTATTGATGATTTTTCTCGTAAGACCTGGATATATTTCTTAAAATATAAAGATGAAGTATTCAGTAAATTTAGGGAATTCAAAGCCTTGATAGAGAATCTTTCCGAAAGAAAGATTAAGATACTCAGGTCAGATAATGGAGGAGAATATACCTTGAAGGAGTTCATTAAATTCTACAGATATGTCGGGATCAAGAGGGAACTCACTACTCCCTATAATCCTCAACAAAATGGTGTAGCTGAAAGGAAGAACAGAACAATTATGGAAGTTGTAAAGACCATGATTCACGATCAAGAACTTCCTATGTGCTTATGGGCAGAAGCAACAATGGCAACTATTTATGTGCAGAACAGATTATCCCATAGTGCACTTGGGTTCAAGACCCCAGAAGAAATGTTCACCAGAAATAAGCCAGAGGTAATCCATCTCAAAATATTTGGTTGTCCAGTATTTATTCATATACCAAAAGAGAAAAGAAACAAGATGGAACCCTCTGGAAAGAAGGGAATATTTGTCGGATACTGTGAAGTATCCAAGGCCTTCAGAATCTACATACCTGGTCATCGCCATATTGAGATCAACAGGGATGTGACCTTTGATGAAGAAGCAACACTTAATAAATCGAGAAGATTCCATCTTGAAGAAGTATATGAAGAGGAACCTGTAAATCCCAGGACTACAAAATCCATGAGGGAAGTTCCCAGACCTGCAGAACCTGTAAGGGAAGTCGTGACTTCCCCTGATGAGGAGACTCCTGAAGATCATGATATAACAAAAGTTCAAGAACCTCCTCAAATGACCTTCTCCCATAAAATAAATCATGCTTGGGAAAGAGATCTTATTCAAGATGGAGAGAAGTATGGTGTTCCAGAAGGAACCACAAGATAGGTGAAAATACCAAAGCCATTCTCCAGTTACACGGCTTTGATGTGCAATCTACTTGATGAAGAACCTACATGCTTTGAAGAGGCCATCCAAAATAAGGAATGGGTTGATGCCATGACAGAGGAATACCAATCCATAATAAAGAATGATGTATGGGAAATAGTTCCCAGACCAAAAAGTAAGGATGTGGTATCATCAAAATGGCTCTTCAAAATAAAACATGTTGTTGATGGAAGTATTGATAAATATAAAGCAAGATTTTTCGCTCGTGTCTTTTCCTAGAAGGAAGATATTGACTATGAAGAGACATTCGCTCCTGTGGCCAGATACTCTTCGATCAAAACCATTATAGCTACTGCTGCCAAGATGAAATGGAAGTTGCACTAGATGGATGTGAAGACAGCTTTCCTGAATGGTGTTATCGAAGAGGAAGTGTATATAGAGAAACCCCAAGGATTTGAGGCTAAAGAAAGGAAGTCTCATGTCTATCGATTGAAGAAAGCCTTATACGGATTGAAGCAAGCTCCCAGAGCTTGGTATGGCCGTATAGACAGTTTCTTGACGATCTTGGGCTTTACCAAGAGTAAAGAAGACTCAAATCTCTACTTCAAAATTATGGATAATGAACCAATAATATTATTACTATATGTGGATGAATTATTCTTAGCTGGAGAAGAAAATCTCATCACTGAATGTAAACAGAGACTTACCGCATAATTTTAAATGAAAGACCTTGGTCTAATGCATTACTTCTTAGGCCTTGAGGTATGGCAGAGTCCAGAAAGAATCTTCCTTAACCAAGTGAAGTACATGGTCGAAATCTTAAAGGGATTTGACATGCTAGAATGCAAGTCCATGAATACTCCCATGGAAGTGAAGCTGAAGCTGTTGGTCGATACTTCGTCAGATTTGATAGATGCCACATTGTACAGACATATTATTGGATAGATGATGTACCTAACGAACACTAGACCAAACATATGTTTTGTAGTGAACACCTTGAGTTAGTTTCTGGTAGAGCCCAGACGTGTTCACCTAGTGGTTGCAAAACATGTGATGAGGTACCTGAAAGGTACAATGGATTATGGTCTCAGCTATGATGGAAATCATGACTTCACATTGAGTGGATATACTGATGCAGATTGGGAAGGAAGCGTTGCTGATAGAAAAAGCACTTCTGGATGTTGTTTCAATTTGGGATCAACCATGATCTCTTGGCAGAGTAGGAAGCAATCCAGTATTTCTCTCAGCACAATGGAAGCAGAGTACATTGCCGCATGTTCTGCTAGCTGCAAATCTATATGGCTTGGAAAGTTGTTGACATGCCTATTTGATTTGGAGATGAGAGCAACCACGATTCTATGTGAAAATAAAAGATGCATTAAATTGACATATAATCCTATGTTCCACAATAGGTCAAAGCACATATAGATCCGCTATCATTTCATCCATGACATGGTACAGAGAGGAGCCTTGAAGCTCCAGTACATTAGCACGGATGAAGAGGTTATTGACGTGTTGACTAAGCCTCTATATTGTGTAAAGTTTGAACACTTTTAATATAAGCTTGGTATAGTCTGAAAGGACCCTCCCTGAAAGGGGGAGTATATATATTCCTTGCTTTTGACCTCATTATTAGACGTAAAGAAATACGAGTCATGCTTCTGACCTCGTTGTTAGACATAAAGCATGACACTGTGTGATCCTTGCTTCTGACCTTGTTGTTATATGTAAATAAAGATGAGTCATGCTTCTGACCTCACTGTTAGATGTAAAGCATGACACCATGTGATCCTTTCTTCTGACCTCGTTGTTATATGTAAAGCAAGATGAGTCATGCTTTTGACCTCGTTGTTAGACGTAAAGCATGACGTCGTTGATTCCTTGCTTCTGACCTTGTTGTTAGACGTAAAGCAAGATGATTCCTCGCTTTTGACCTCGTTGTTAGATGTGAAGAGAGATATTGATGTGTTCCTTTCTTTTGACCTCTTTGTTAGACACAAAGCAAGATGAATCATGCTTCTGACCTAGTTGTTAGACGTAAAGAATGACGCTATGATTCCTCACTTCTGACCTAGTTGTTAGACGTAAAGTGAGATGATGATATTCCTTGCTTCTGACCTAGTTGTTAGACGTAAAGAAAGATGTGACTGACACTAAGCTACTAGCTTAACCGTTGTGAAATTGAGCTAGTGTAGTACTGTGATGTGCCATCCTAGTGCTGTGATGAGGTATCATTTTTACTGATACATATTTGATGCAGATGATGATAGCATTCTTTTAAGAATGATGATGTTGCTGATGAAGAAAACTTCCAATGACTCATAAATGTTCTAGCCAATGTTTCAAGATGATATTGATGATATTGTCCTCCTGATGCCACTGATGATGCATACCTCTCTCGCCTGATGTTGATGAAGAATACCCTTCTTGTTAAGGGGGAGTGTTGAAATAATGTAACTGCGAAGAGCATTCTTATTATTATTGATATTTTATTCATTGGATTAAATCCCCATTGTGGATTAATCATGTCATTATTATTATTGTTGTTATTGGATTAATCCCCATTGAGGATTAATCATGTCAGTAATTGTATAAGGACAAAATCCCCTTTTGCGGATTGGTCATCGGGCAATTATAAAGGGAAGAATAAGAAGTCAGCCCCAACAGTTATTATGGAAGACCCAGAATTAATTAAAGGTGGGTTTACCCACCTAGAGTGAGAGGTCAGCCCTTCCAGTGGTGACCTTTCACATGTGTCAGTTTTTTATATATAGGAGGCTAGTGCCTCACTTCCAACACACAACTCACTTTCTCATTCTCTTATGAGGCAAGCTGCAATTACCAGAGAGAGGAGAAGAAGAGTGGCACATCTCTTGGGGAGGACTATCTGTATTGGTTTGAGTATCTCTTGAACACTGTGTAAGCTATTTATGATAAGGAAGTTTTTTTTGGGTTTTCTTCCCCTAGAGGGTTTCCCAGGATAAATGCTATGTCTCTTGTGAATGTGTATTTCTCAGTGACATTGTTCTTATGTTTCTCTTATCTATTGAAATGAAAAGAAATATAATAATGGCATAAACATTAACATATAACACATGGATTATATGGTTAAAAAGGATTAAATTGATCTTTTACTGATTCACCCCCCCTCTTAGTAATCCAACAATTGGTATCAGAGTCGGTTCCTTAAGGAAACAGTTTAACCACTGGAAGGAGATCATGGATTATTTTGAGAATGGAGTAGCATTGTTTAAAGGTCATAATGGTTTTAAGTATGATATGTGGAGCATAAGGACGAAATTATTTTTACATGCACAAGGACATTATATTTGGCTATCAGTGGTCACAGGATATGATAGTTCAAAAAGGGAAAAGACTGCAGCCAAGAAGGAATTGAGGAAGAATAACAAAATAGAAATGGATTTCAACTGGGAAGGATTACCTAATCCGGTAAGAGAAAAGGTTGGTAAATATTTATCAGAAAAAGAACTTTGGGATAAGTTACATGACATATATTCTTCACCCATCACAGATCCAGAAAATGTCAAAGAAGATGTAGATACAAGTCAAGAAGAATTGTGTTCACCATGTCAAGAAGATTCATAAGATGAAGAGTACATAATCACTAGAGGTATGTTGTTTTGTGTTAATTGTGAAAAATGCAAAGATATTGAAATAGAATGCCATGAAGGAAATGAGATGGGAAAAATAATTGAAAAGGAAGACAATTATCAAGAAGAATTGATTAGTGTTTTAGTTGAACTAAAAGAAGAAAATAATTCACTCCAGAAAGAATTGACGAAACAAAAGGAAAGTGTTCACATTTTTGAAGAAGCCTAACAGGTCATCGCGAACTTAAGAACTCATCTAGAAGAAGCCATAAAGAACGAAGAAAATATTGAATATCAAAATAAGTGTTTGGAAACCAACATAGCAGCACAGAAGGGAGAAGCATAAATGAGTGAGAAGATATTGACATATCATCTTAAGGAAAGAACTAAAGATATAAACCATCTTGAGGAAGAATTTGGTCAAGAAGAGAAAGGACTTGAAGAAGAAATAATCACATTAAAAATTTAGTTGAAGAAGCGAAAAGAATAGAAGAAGTCATGAAGTCTCAGATAATGAAGAAAGAAGAAGACGTTGAGAATATTGAAGAAGAAGTTGTCACATTGAGAAATGAAATCACCAAGATCAACACGAATGTTGAAGAGACAAAAACATCTACATCAGTTATAGAGAATGAAGAGAAGCATTCTAGGTTGTTAGAAAAGAAGAATGAAGAAAATATAAAGAGTTATGCAGACAAAGGAAGGAATCATGGTCAACCAGAATCTAAGAAAACTATTAAAGATACATCTTCAAGGGGACCATCCATTTTCAAGACACAAAGAATATTCAATCATGATTATGATCAGTCAAGACAAAAATTCAGAAGGACTACGCCACAAAGAATATCATTCACTCCCAGGTATGCAAATTTATATTATGGTCATTGTTTTTATTGTACTAACTTTGGACATAAGGTTGCAGATTGCAAGGATTATAAAAGAAATGTTCAAGAAAGAAGTGTCTATGTGGCCGCACGTAACATTGAGTGTTACAAATGTCATAACTATGGACACATAGCCAGTGATTGTAGAAGCATGATCGATACTTCTATGAAAGAGAATATTGATATCAGATATAAGAAAGTATGAATAAGAAAACAAGAAGAACAGGTGAACAAAGACCAGGTACTAGAGATCACAAGATTGGCAATAAAACGAGATGAAGAAAATTCTACAAAGAAAAAGAAAGATGTTAGATACAAAAAGGTTTGGAAAATAACTGAAATAAAGGAAGGGAAAGTAAATAAGGAACATGTTCAAGAGATTATACTTTCAGGCATTGTAGTGAAAGATGAATCCACAGAAAGAAAGAAAGAAGTTAGAGCTCAGAGAGATAATGAATCTACCCATGAAGATGATGATGAATCAACCAATGAAGATGATGGTGAATACACATCCGTCTTAGAGACTCCCAAGTAATATGAATATTAGATAGTGGGATTCTATGCAATAGCTATGATAGACCAAAGAGCCATCCTTCGAGCAACTTGCAGTGTTTGAGAAGACAGATTCAGAGAAATCAGTTAGCAGAAGTATAGTTTGATAGTATAATGATAAATGGGTTCGCATTATGGACAATTGCGCAAGTAGAGTCTTGGAAAATATGGATAGATATGGATTCGTAATAACACTTAGTAGGTTTGGATAGATATATGATAGTGGACGATAGCATGGATTCATAGATTGGTTCAGAGAGTGGTTCAGAGACAAAGGAACATTATCGTCATGGACGATAATTACATAGGAAATGGCTCAAACAATGCTAATGGATTACAAATTGACATATATTTTTTGGAAATAGGCAGTTCATACAACAGTTCACATTCAAAAAAGAGTAATGCTTAGAAACAACATTGACAAAACTCCCTACGAGCTATGGAAAGGAAGACCAACAAATGTGAAGCACTTCAGAGTTTTTGGAAGCAAATGCTACATCAAAAGAGAAGATAGAAGAATGGGAAAGTTTGACTCTCATGTGGACAAAGGAGGACTTGTTGGTTACTCAAGTACAAGGAAAGAATACAAGTGTTACAATCTTAGATTGACCAAAATTGTGGAAAGCATCAACGTAACAATTAATGAAACAGGTAGAACATAATCAAAGGAAGAAGAAAATGAATCAATGGAACAACCTTCCTAAGAATAAGAAGAAGATGAAAAGGAAGTAAAAGAGGAATATAAAGATAATCGGACAGAAACAGAAGAGCAAGTTCAACAAGTGTCTCCAAAGACACCCAATAAACAAGTACAGAAGAATCATCCTTTAGATCAGATTATTGGAAACAATGATGCAGGAGTTGAGACTAGAAAAAGAATCCATTCACTGGAACAAACACACCTAGCACTCTTATCTACAATTGAACCAAACTATTTTGAAGAAGCCAGCAAGGATGAATTTTGGAATAAGGCCATGGATGAAGAATTGGATCAAATAGAGAAAATTGACACTTGGGAATTCGTTCTAAGACCAAAGAATAAGAATGTGATCGGCACAAAATGGGTTTTCAAGAATAAATTAAATGAAAATGGACAAGTTACAAGGAAAAAATCTAGATTGGTATGTAAAGGATATTCACAGATTGAAGGAATTGACTTTGAAGAGACATTTGCCCCAGTTGCCAGAATGGAAGCAATCTGTTTTCTTTCAGCCTATGCATGCTCCAAAAATGTTAAAGTATATTAGATGGATGTAAAATCAGCTTTTCTGAATGGGGAACTTGAAGAAGAAGTCTACATTGAACAACCAAAAGGATTTCAGTTGTTAGAGAACACAAACTATGTATGTAAATTAAAGAAGGCCTTGTATGGTCTAATATAGGCTCCTAGAACATGGTACTCCAGACTGGATAAGTATCTACAACAAGTAGGGTTCAAAAAAGGAAGTGTAGACAACAACCTCTACATCAATACATGCATAATGAATTTGAAATATTGTTACTTGGAGAACTATCCTTCTTTCTGGGACTTCAGATGCGTCAAAGAAACCAAGGAATTTTTATTTCTCAAACCAGTTATCACTCCCATGAAAACCAGTTGTAAGTTGAGAAAAGATGATGATTCAAAGTCTATAGATCAGAGGAAATATAGGTCAATGATTGGTAGCCTAATATATGTGATAACATCCAGACCAGATGTAATGCAAGCAGTTGGATAGGTGGCATGATTTCAAGCAGCACCAAAGGAATCACATGTATTAGCAGTAAAGAGGATTTTCAGATATCTCAAAGGAACAAAAGTGTTTGAATTATGCTATCCAAAAGGAAAACATCCATCACTTATTGCATACATAGATGTAGATTGGGTAGGTTGTATTGATGATCAATGAAGCACCAGTGGAAAAGCATTCTATTTAGGTGAGTGTTTGGTATCATGGATAAGAAAGAAACAATCATTAGTATCTCTATCTACAGTCGAGGCAGAGTATATTGTAGCAATAGCATGTTGTACACAGGTTCTTTGGATGAAGCAAAATTTGACAGATATACAGGTTGAGTATGATGAGCCCATTCCAATATATTGTGATAATACAAGTGTCATCGGTATCTCAAAAAACCTGGTGATGCACTCTAAGACAAAGCACATTCCAATCAAGTATCACTTTCTATGGGAACAGGTTGCAGAAAACAACATCATAGTTGAGTATGTGGGCACAAAATAACAAGTGGCAAACATATTTACAAAACCGCTTACACATGAAGCCTTTGAATATCTTCACCAAAGACTTGGAGTTATTTCTACTCCAAAATGAATGCTTTTTGAATGATTTTTGAATGCTTATCTTATATGTCTTAGATGTACACGATGAAGCACCATAAAAGGACAGTTCAGTCAGGGGGAGAAGCCTCGGATGGAAAGATACCTTTTCCATTGATGACAAAGGGGGAGATATTTATCAGATGCAGAGGATAGAGGCATGGTTACAGGGGGAGCATATTTATCAGATGCAGAGGATAGAGGCAAATTTATCATATATAGAGGACATAGGCATGGTTCCAGGGGGAGCATGAGTAACACAATTTCATTATTGCATCAGAGTGTTGCCATCAATGCCAAAGGGGGAGATTGTTGATTAAGGTTGGTTGTCATTGATGTCAACCCTTGAAGAAAGCCCCGTAGCACAAATATTTAGGTAATGGACCCAATATTGTTTGATGTAAAGATGACTCATTATTGTCTTGTCATGGTTGATAAGAAGTAAATATGGATGAACTCCAAAGTGGTCCCCTTATGGTGAAATCCCTCACGGGAAGACGCTTTGCGAAGTAAGAGAACCCATGCTTAATTGTGGAATAATGAGATGAAGGAAAATGAATTTTCCAAGTAAACCATCCTATATGGATAGTGCTTTTCATTCCATTTCCAATGGTATGTGGAACGTCACATAACTCCTCATGGTTAGAGAGTTATGGCCATGAGAATTTGGAGACCCCGGGTTTGGGTAATGGACCCAAGCTTGTTTGATGGATAACATTATGAGTTATGATATATTTTAATATAATACTATTCTATATGGATATTACATTTCATTCCATTTCTGGTGGTATGTGGAACGTCACATAAATCCTCATGGTTTGAGATTTATGGCCTTACGAAGTTGGAGGACCCTCATATGTCATCTAGAAGCCCCAAAAGGTCAAAGTAGTCAAAGTGGTTTAAAATTTTTTAAAAGGTAAATAATAAAGTGAAGTAATGAGTGTATTATAATTCAAAGTGAATAAAAAATAAATTGTTTCAATAATAAATTTAATGGAGAAATCAGAAGTAGGTTAACCTTAAAATAAGGAAAGTGGGCCCAAGTGACCTAGAAGATGTTTTTAAGGAAGCTACTTGGAGAGTATAAATAAGAGGCAAGGATCTCTCATTTTAATTACACTTGAGCATATTGAATATCTATAGGTTTTTGAGGTAACCAAGGATAGCTAAGCCGGAATTCAGAGGGAAGGTGAAGAAAAGAAGGACGAAATGCAAGGAAGGATAAATTCTTTTGATGGTGCTTTCTAAGGTATGTTATTTACAGGTCATCTCACCATTTTCTCTATAACATTTTTCTATAATGATTTAGACCATGAAATTTATATTCCAATGAGAAAAAATATCCAAGTATCTATGGTAAAAAATTCAGCTTGTGGGTTATTTTATTTTTAGAGTTACACTCCGTGGAAAATAGGGTTTGTGGCTAGTCCTGAAACTAGTGAAAAACAAGTGTTTCGGGTAAAAACATCATAAATATTCATAACAGATCCAAATTCAGTGAAACCAAATGTGTTGTTTAGGTTACAGTCTATAGTATGATTTGTAACATTTTTATATCAATTCAAAAAATATTCCGTGTGGGGCACGCTCTACAAGGTTGCTCTCTAGAATAAGCCAGAATTCAACAAGGTATGTCATTTTTTCTAAAACTCCTTTTCTGAGAGGTTCCAAGTAGTGATAGCTGGAGGAATTGCATAAAACACATTGAATACCATTTTTTATTAGTTTCATATCTTTTTACATTGCAGGTACAAATTTATGATTACTTCAAGTTAGGGTTGTTGACTAATCCAAAACTAGGCATGTGAGACTAAAGAAAAGTTTGATGAAAATGCTAGTCTCTTGTTGTTGAAGTTAAGGAAGGTTTGAAAAAATGTAATCATATACACCAGGTCTATTACAGAGCTACAAATCATATTTGGAGGATGAAATTGCTGAGGGATTTTGGTTGAGGTACATGTTGATTACATGGTTGAGACAAGTAGTTGATGAGTTGGAAAGTACATGAGGTGTATAGTTGATGATGTTGGTACATATTGATGAGTCATAGTTGCTGAGTAGTTGACACATGATTGGTACATACTTGGTAAATGGTTGGATGCACTTGTTTATGGTAGAGGTTGATTACAAGTTATTTAGTATAGGTTGGTGCATGGTTGATGCACTTGTTTATGCTACAGGTTGATTAGAGGTTGAGGTACAGGTTGATGCATGGTTGATGCATGGTTCATATTTATTGGTACAGGTTTACAATAGTATATCTCACAGTGATAGGTGGTTCCATCATTCCACTTCTACTTCAGGGTGGTAGGACGAGGCAAGGACAGGTGGTTGTAGCCACCTTCTAGTTGTAGTCGGAGAAAATATGGGGTTGTAGCCTCCTTCTAGTTGTAGCCAGAGAATTGGGGAGTTGGAGCTTCCCTCAGGTTGTATCCTGAGAAGCTAGGGGGTTGGAGCCTCCTTCCAGTTGTAGCTGGAAAAAAAAGGAAGTTGGTTCTTCCAACAAATGTAATTCTTCAAGACATATAAGAAAAATCGTTCTATGGTTTTCTCTCGATTTGGGTTTCCACGTAAAACACTGGTGTACTGTGTATGTGTATGTTTGTTCATTTTTTCATTGCTTATTTACTCTATAGTTATTGGATGATAATGCTTCATTGATATAACACTTGGATTATATGGTTAAAATGGATTAAATTTCTCTATTGCTGATTCACCCCCCCTCTCAGTAATCCAACAATATAGTCCATCTGTATTGGACAATGTCAAGCATTGGAAGGTATTCGAGGATGATATTGAAATCAAAACATTTCTTGAGTCTATTGATGAGTTATTTGCATTGCACATTGATCAGGATCTTGATCCCGAAGGTGACCCTCACCCTGAGGTATTTTTAAATAAAATTTTTAATCACCATATTGTTTAGTTGCCTAGAAATCACATTCCAAAGGGACTAGTTCCTTTAGAAATATTATTCGATGGGAATGATGTGACAGTAAAGGGTAAGGTTTCACATGAGGATGTTGACGTAACAAAGTGAAATATTTTCAAGGAGGAGAATCCTAAATTCATCAAGTTGTCAAGAAGCCTGTCAAGGGAGCAGAGAGTCGAGTATGTTGAGTTATTAAAAGAATTTGTTGATGTGTTCGCATGGACCTATGAAGACCTCAAGACATATGAAATAACTATCATTGAGCATAAGATCCCACTAAAAGAAGAGGCTAAGCCATTTAGGAAAAATCTAAGACAGATTAATCCGATGTTGCTACTTGTCATGGAGAAATAAGTAAAGAAGTTGTTGGATGCTCAAATCATAGTCCCTTTGAGATATTCTGAGTGGGTGGATAATCTGGTTCCAGTAAGAAAGAAGAGTGGAGAAATCATACTTTGTGTTGATTTCAGGAACCTGAAAAGAAGCTTCAAAAAAGACAATTACCCCCTACCTAAGATGGAACACATATTGTAGAGGGTAACTGGTGCATCCATGATATCCATGATTGATGGATTTTTTGGCTACAATAAGATATCAGTCCTGCCTAAGGATAGAGAAAAAACAACCTTCACCACTCCTTGGGGCACATTCATGTATGCCAAAATGCCTTTTGGATTAATGAATGTAGGAGAAACATTTCAGTGAGCCATGGACATAGCCTTCATTGGGGAGAAAGATCAGTTTGTGGTGATCTATCTGGATGACATCACTATCTTCTCTAGATCTGATAAAGAGCATTGTTGTCACTTGAGGAAGGTTTTCTTGAAATGCAGAAGGTTTGGCCTTTCCTTAAACCCCAAGAAATATGTGTTTTCTATGAAGGAGGGGAAGTTGTTAGGCCATATTGTATCAGCAGAGGGAGTGAGAATTGATCTCAATAGGGTAGAGGCAATTCAGACCCTGTCACTTCCTAGGTCCAGAAAATAGGTCCAGTCTTTCCTAGGCAAAATTAATTTTTTGAGAAGGTTCATTTCAAACTTTGTTGAATTATTAAAGCATATCACCACCATGCTTATGAAGGGAAATGAAGTAAAATGGACTGCTGATCCCAGAGAATATTTTAACCAAATCAAACAAGAATTGACTGAGGCACCTATGTTGATCAGTCCTAATTATTCCAAGGAATTTTTGATTTTCTCCTTTGCTTCATTTGATACAGTAGCATTTGTTTTATTACAGAATAATGTTGAAGGGATGGAGTAGCCCATTTCATTTTTCAGTAGGGAATTAAGAGATGCAGAGGTCAAATATGATATCATGGAGAAGAAATCCTATGCCTTGGTCAAGGCCCTTAAAGAATTCAGAGTCTATGTTTTACATTCAAAAATCATTGCATATGTTTCTTCAGCTTCTGTGAAGGAAATTCTCATTCAACCTAACATAGATGGGAAAAGAAGAAAGTGGATTTCCAAGATCCTTGAGTTTGACCTGGAAATAAAGCCCACCGAGATGGTTAAAGGGAAAGGTTTAGCCAAGCTATTGGTTGAATCTAATTGTAAAGATTTGGCGGTTAACTTCATTGACACTTGCTCATAAATTCAACAGGATGATTTGTCTGAAGGCAACCCTCGATTGTCAGAATGCACCTGGTATAAAGATGTTATATATTTCCTGTTGGAGTTAAGACCCCCTGATGGAATGGGGAAAAGCAAGGAAATGTATTTAAAGCTCAAGGAAGTCAAGTATTGCCTTATTGACCAAGTTTTATATTGGAAATAACCTCTGGGAGTGGTTCTGAGATGTATGAACCCACAGGAGGCCCAAAGAGTTATGTTTGATTTCCATGGAATCCTTTGTGGGGGACACCATTTTTGGAAGACCACAACCCAAAAATTCTCAGGGCTGGGTGCTACTGGACCACCTTATTCACTAATGTCTACAAAGGGGTCAGATCCTACATCAAATGCCAAAGGTTCTCAGGAAAGCAACAACTGAAATCTCTACCACTAAAGCCAGTAGTAGCTTCAACACCCTTTCAACAATGGGGGTTGGAATTCATTGGAGAAATCCATCCTCCCTCAAGCAGCCAGCACAGATGGATCCTGACTGCAATGGAATATTTTACCAAGTGGATAGAAGCTATCCCCATGTTCTCGGTCAATCTGTCAGCAGATGAGCAGAATAGAGACCGCTATGCATGCCTTGCAGGGTTCACCAAGGAAAAACATCTATAGCAGCAAGAGTGTTAATAGAAAGCAGAAAAACAAAACAGAAAACAATCTAATCTAACAGCTGTGAAGCAAACAACAATTTGGAAATAAACAGAAATATCAAACATGAGACAAGGAAGTCCACAATGGTTCCAGGCTTGATCTATTAGGGGAAACCAAAGTACACGCCAAGGGAAGAGATAAAGATTCCCTCTCCCTCCAACGGAAGGTACTTCGAATCTCTCAAGATTGTGCTTTCCTTACAAAACAAGTAGAGCTGAAATGAAACGGTGAAAGAACTCTGAATTAGGCTGTAGACTGATGGCTTGTCAAGAGGACTGAGCTCTGAATCTGGACAACATAACTTTGCATGGA
>ML811459.1:17855-27878 GCA_009831015.1 Picea engelmannii
ACATTGCCACTCAACAAATGACCACGACATTGCCACTCAAACAATGGCCACGACAACCAGGCTGTCAGGGAAATCGCAAATCAATGTAAACTCATAGTATAAATATCACATTGAAAAACAAACATTTATTGTTTACAAGTAATGCTATACTCTATTTCCAGCATTACTTTCCAGCATTACTCAGTTGGGGAAAAATTACGAGGCAAACCTATGCTTTAAACTAAGATTGAGGTGCAAAATTTGAGTGGCTCTACAATAACAGGGTCATTTGAACCACCAATCAAACATCATAAAAATGTTTTAAACTACTAACTGTCGAATATGTTTTTGTTAAAACTTTGGTTAAACAACTAATATTTAAATAAGTCAAAGGAAACTAATATTGAATCAACGCATATCGATTGCTATATACCTATGCCTTCGGCATGTATAATAAGAGGTTTTAAGTTACTTTTTGAAAAAATTCATGCAACTTTGAATTATCTCATAACTTTATTGTAAAATGCATTTCACTTAAATTATAAAAGTGAATCACTATAAAGTAACTTTAATATTTTTTTTCAAGTTACTTTTCCCATGCAACTTTAATTTATAAATTAATTTCATTGTAAAATTGATTTTCACTTATTTTATAAAAGTGGATCATTTCAAGTAACTTATCTATAAAAGTGAACTTATAGGCAAATTTAGAAAATGAAGGGAACTTATTTTTTAACTAAACAATCTCATTGCACATCCATTGTCAGGTGGTCCAACTTCTCCCTACCACATGGTACTTTGATTACCCTTATGCCTTTTTTTAAAATGACACAATTTTCACATCCGAAGTTTTTTTTTCATGCCTTTTTTTAAACAACCAATTTTTTCGAGAGATTTCCATCCAAATAGTCAGTTTCAACTTTTGAATCCATATTATATGGATACTCCAAGTGATCTTTTTCTTACCAATACCAACTACTTCTCATGGAAATCTCGAATGGAGGATGTACTATGAAGTAAATGATTGTATCAGATTAATTTAGGAAAATAAATAACCCCCACTAAAGTTGACAATAAATTTAAATGGGATAATAAGAATGACTAAGCACGTAAATTGATTAGAATGTTCATCTCTCCTTATTTATGGTTTCATCTTTGAGGAATTAATGACCCAGATGAAGCTTGGGATATGTTGCAAAAGGTGTTTGGTAAACACGATGAGGTTCAAGCCCATCGGCTCAAAAATCAGTTAATTTCTTTAAATCCCAATGATTTCTCTTACATTGAAGATTATTTATCTAAGTTCTAAACACTTAGAATTTTACTTAAAGATTTCCAAATATATATTAAGGATGGTCGATGTATATATGTTTTTCTTGCTATATATTTGATTTTTGTATCTACTTTTCACTCCACTAGAGAAGCTCTAGAGGCTTCTTACATGACACCCTCTCTCGAGTCTTTTTGTGATTCTTTGATTAAAGAGAAAGATAAGTTCTTACATCTTGGAGTGATCAACACTACGAGTACATACAACAAAGCGTTAGTGGCCTAATAGAAAGATAAATCCAAGCATCCAAATAAGCAACATCCTCGCAACAACAAACAAAACAATGGTCCCAAACCCTCTTAGTTAGCTTCTACCCACATTGGTGATAAATTACCAAAATAATAAAGTAAGAAGACTGATAGACATTGGATTTTTCGTGGGCGAGATGGTTATCTACAAACTTTTTTTTTTAAAGATGGAGACCTTGGAATCAATAATGAAGAAGCACATTATCAATATTGATCCTTCTTCTTCCAACTCTTTTCTCATCGACATGCACCTTATGCTTCTACTTTTTCGTTCAATGCAACATCTACTTCTTCTTCTGATGAGTGGCTTATTGATTATGGAACATCTTATCACATGGAAATGGATAAAGCCACATTTTTGGCTCTTAATTATTTTAACACCAAACAAATACTTGTTGGTGATTACAGAGCTCTTAGTGTTGTAGGGTCTAAAACAATTAAGTTAGATGATGGTTATTCTAATGATGTATTATGTATTCTGAGTCTCACCTGCAAACTTCTATCAACATATTAGATCACTTGTTCGAGTGCAGATAAAACAATAGAGTTTTTATCTCACCAAGTTGTAATCAATTATTTGAAAGATCCTAAGCATGTTCTACCAACTAGAATTGTTGATGATATTACTAGGTTGTACAAATTTGACAACTTTGGGTCATCATCTTTTCCATTAGCTTTTATTCTTCATAGTGATGACCTGAGAAAAAAATGGCACAAACGATTTAGTCATCTAAATTATCACTCATTGTAGCAGCTATGTAATCACAATATGGTGACTAATATTCCTCTCATTTCTTATAGAGATGGTGTTTGTGCCAGTTGTGTTCTCGATAAACATAATCAAGACAATTTTGACAAACATGCCTCTTGGCACTCCTCAAATCCTTTGCAGCTTGTTTATGGTGATTTGTGTGGTTTGGTTTCTCCTCCTTCATTATTTAGGTGAGAATACTTCTTAACCTTCGTTGATGACTTCTCCAGACACACTTCGGTTTATTTTTTGAAACGTATGGGTGAAGTTTTTGACTTGTTTTTAGCCTACAAGGCCTTTGTAGAAAAACAATCTAGACATCTACTGTAGAGGTTAAGAACATATAATGGAGGAAAATATGTTAACAACAAATTTACAACTTATTGAACTACATAGGCATTCAAATGAAGCATATTGTTCCATATACACCATGGAAAAATGATGTTGTTGAGAGAAAGAATCATGCATTAAAGGAAATAACAAATTATGATCCATTCTAAGGGTCTAAGTCTTCATCATTGGGCATAAGTCATCAGTTGTGGCAATTACATAGTAAATCACATTCGCACAAAGGCTTTAAAAAATATAACATCGGAAGAAGCACATACTAAAATTAAGCTAGATTTAAGACACTTTCGTGTATTTGGTAGTGAAGCATGGGATCACATTCCTGATGAGAAAACTAAAGCATTATAGCCTAAAAGTGAGAAGTGCATTTTTAATGGATATCATGAAGATGTCAAAGGTTATAAACTTCTTCAACCTCATTCTAATAATCATTAGAAAATATGTTAAATTTGATGAAAATCTCTTGGCTTGCAAGCTTAATTCGATGTTTGTGCCATCTTTTGATCATATTTTGATTTCTTCTTTAAATGATGACGGTGAGGATGAAAATACACCTCTGCTTTCTCACCTTCCTCTAGATGAGTCCATTGAACTTGAACCTACACTGGCACCATAAATTCCCTTATGGGTCCATTCAACAAGAAACGTAGCTGGTGATCTTGTTGGTGATCCTACAGATCAATGTTGTACATGTTCATAGTTTTAGCAAGCCTCCTCTCTTTTGGATAAATTTTCAGAGACTCGTGATCCATAAACATTTGCAGAATATTTTGACCATCCAAATTGGGACTCCAGTGAATGAATAATATTGTTCCTTGATAGTGAACAATACTTGGGATCTTGTACCTCTTCCAAAAGGAAAAAAAAAACTTGTCAAATGTAAATGGGTGCATAGAAATAAGTATGCATCAAATGGAAGTGATGAAAGATATAAGGCCCATTTAGTTTCCAAAATATTCTCTAGAGTTGAAGAAATTGACTACAATGAAACCTTTGCCCCCATAGCCAAAATGAATTACATCTGCCTTGTTGCCTCACATAGACAAGAGATGCATTAAATGGATGTTAAATATGCCTTCTTGCACGGGGATTTTCAAGAAGTGATCTACATGGAACAACTTGCTAGCTATGTTCATAATGACATGACCAACCTTGTATGTTTCCTTAATAAATCTCTCTTTGGTTTTAAGCAAGCTCCTAGAGCATGGTATGCTAAAATATATAACATTCTTCTTGACACTGGCTTTTCTAGATGTCACTCTAACCCCAATTTGGGGTTAGAATCCATCTCATAATGCAAGTTCTCTATGTTGATGACTTTAACCTCACTGAGAGTGGGCCTAAACTTTTAACACATGTGAAATCCAACCTTAAGAAGAAATTTGAAATGATAGACTTAGGTTATTTGCATTATTTCCTTGCCCCCCATGTTTACCAAACCAAGGAAGGAATTTCCCTCTCCCAATCTAAGTATGCATGTGACCTTCTTCATTGCTTTCACATGGAAGATTGTAAACTAGCCCCTTCTCCCTTCTAGTCTAGAGTCAAACTTGTCGCCACCTATACTACACCTGAAGAAGATGTCAATTCGTACGGTCAGTTAGTTGGCAGCCTTTTGTATTTAACTAATATCCATCTTGATATTTCTTTTTTTTTTTGTTCTTGTTGCTTGATATATGTAAACATCTCATGAAATCCATTGGAAAGTTGCAAAAAAGGACACTTTGGTATATATGGGGTAAAGTTCAATCTGGGATACATTATAGTTTAAGGGGGATTCCTTTGTTCACTAGTTTCATTGATTCTAATTAGGTTGGTGACCCTGATGATTGAATGTCTACCGTAGGTTATGTTTTCAACCTTGGTGTCAGATCAATCACTTCAGCTTGTGAAAAACAATATGCTCTATCTCTTTCTTCAATGGAAGAAGAGTACTGAGTAGTTCTTAATGCAAGTCAATAAGCCTTATGGTTTCGACAGATCCTTTCAAAGTTTGGATTCCAATAACATCATCCAACCACCCTCTAGTGTGACAATCAGAGTGCGATCAAGCTCACCAAATATCTACTTCAACATCAACTCAACAAACACATTGAGATATAGATGCACTTCACCAAAAATATTACTCATGATCGCGTTATTGAAGTCCTCTTTTTCCCTACAAACGATCAAGTTACAAACATTTTCAGAAAGTCTCTTATACAAGAATTTTTTTCAAAAATTTGAACTATGTTAGGAGTATATGAAGTTGTCATTAAGTGGGAATAGGCTATAATGCCTCCTTCCCTCTCCTATTGTGTCACCTTTGTAAATCCATTAATCCTATCCCAAGTTGTCCTTAGGGGGGATGTTAGGATATTTAGACACTTAGGATTTAGTTAAGGTTAACTTGGCCTACTGTGTCTTTAGGTAAAAGTGTGTTTCTTTAGTGTGAATCAATATGCTTTTGTACTTATGTATTTGGACAGTCATGATATGTTCTAGACATAAATTGATCTGACAACTCATATTCTCCTTGACACTAATGGTTATTGATCCATGGCTTGGCACCCGATTGGTCCATGATCTCTATTTAAATAGAATGGAGGGTCATTTGCCAAAGATTGATCACGAGAAACCTTTATGTACATTTTTTTCTTTTGCATTAATATATTGTCTCAAGTGGCTACATTGGCTACGCTTGTGGATTGTTTCCCTCTTCAAGGGTTTTAACCACATAATAACATTGGTGTACTGATCTTTGATATGGTTGAGTGAGATGTTTCTTAAGGTGTTCGTCCTAAGTGGAGATACCATGTTTTGTCAAACATACTTGCACTTCCAACAATTCTCAACACTTGGTATTTCAGTTATTAATGACACCTGTGCACATAACGAAGGACCTAACAAATCTTTCAAACAAAGTATGCTCTTCACCTTCTACTCATAAGAGATATTGTTCGATAAAAAATTATGAAGATATGAAATACATCCTTTAACACTTATGAATCTAATTTGTTGTTGCTTATTTAATGTCACTAGTCACACACTGATCCAGGTGGATATTGGTGGCCACCCACTTGTTCCACTAATTCAAAATGGTTCCACATCTTGGTAGTTTTTCTACAGTTTTTCGGGTCCCAAACTTTCGGGGCCATTTTGATATCCTAAATGATGGTTTTTTGGCATGGCAACTCTTAGCATGTAGTCGACGAAAAATTCTATGTCGAAGCAAATGTGTACTCCTTAGGTAGACCTTTCCAATGAGGTACCGAGCACCCCAAACAAAGATTGTATGCAAAAGTTGCACCCCCGAGAAGTCAATGTATCAACTGACGACATCAGGGCCCACAAACCTTTTGGTGTTTCATCATCTAGGATTATGGTTTTGGATGTTTAGGGTTTTCTCATTAATGCTTTATGTTAAAAGGCCTTTTCAACCCATTTGTAATGGGATTCTTGCGAATGAGCATACTTATCACATCTCTCTCTTCAAAGATAAGCTACCACCATTCTAGCTAGCTTGTGTGCTTTGTATTTTATATTCTTTTGTATTCCAGAGAGTCATTAATAGAATCCGAGTTTAACTATGTTATTGTGTTTCTTGCAATATCTCTGTGTGTTTCCTAATTATATCTCTCTCTTCATTTCGTTCAAAATATATTCCAGATCAGTGGTATCAGAGCAATCTACCCCTCATCACATGTCCTCAATGAGGTCAAGGTATAGAGACTTAGGTCTTGAGCTAGTTTCTCTTTAGGGAGATCAGTCTTTCCAACCCAAGCGACCTCCCATGGCGAAAGAAAAGAGAGACGACGGAGTAGGAGATCCTATCAAACTGTTACTCAAGGAATCCCTCGCGCAACAAAGGAACGAGACGATGGATAATTTCACCCAGATCCTTTGATGGTTTACAACAACAACAACGAAACATTCAAACAACAGTCACTTTGGAGGTGTGATGCCCTTCAAGGTACAAGTTAAATTTCATATTCCTTTATTTGAAGGCCAGATAGACACCAATGCTTTGGAAAATTGGTTAAGTTTGCTAGAGGGTTATTTCTCTGTCCAAAATTTTTCCAACAGTGAAAAGATCACCTTCATGCTCGTTAAATCCCTTCCCCATGTCAGATTTTGGTAGGATACTTACTGTGAGCAACATTGCCAGAGATGTGTCTACAATTTTTGGTCCAGAACCCACTTGAGGGATTTTGTTGATGCCTTCAAGGTGAAATACTACCCTATTGGAAACTACGATGACCAATACACGATATGGAAAACTTTGTGCCATGAGAGAGACTAGACAATGTCGGAGTACACCAACATCTTCCATACCTTATGCACAAAGTTATGTATTAAAGACTCCAAGCAACACCTAGTCTTGAAGTAACACAGTGGCCTACATAGGTACATCCAAAACATATATGGAGTTCCTGAACATCTGCTCACTAGGAGCCACTTACTAATATGTTATCAAGATTGAGCAAAAGTTCAAGCAAAAGAATAAGAGGGATTTCAGTTTTGCAAACCCATCGCAATAGAAGTACAGTAAAGGTGGCCCTAACACCTAGTGCAAAGGACAGATCAAGGATGTCCAGCCCCAAGACTACAAACCCAAGCCATAAGCAAAGAAGGGTAACAAGAAGTCGAAGAAGGACATTGGAAAGTGGTATGAGTTCCACAAAATCCCTTGACGCAACATTGATGAATGTCGCTCCAAACAATCATTGTTGGTTGAGATGAAAGCCTCAGAGTTAGATGCCAACTCAAACTCTAATTCAACGAGTGTCACCATCGCTACCACAAAAAGTTCAGTTAGAGGAACCAAAGGAGTCCGAAGAAGGGTAGTGCCTCTTCCACTCATAGACATGGGTGTAGGGGAACCCCCTCCATTTCATTGTTGAAAGCGATAGCTGTAAGAACCTAATCTCGACAAAGGTTGTCAAGACATTGAACCTAACTATGATGTCGCATCCTCAGCCATACACCATTGGTTGGCTCAACCAAGGATGAGACATCCACGTAAGTTGGCAATGTCGCCTGCACTACACCATCAAACCCTTCAAAGAGAAGGTATTGTTTGATGTTTCCCCCCTTGAAGTTTGCAGTGTTCTTTTAAGACAATCATATATGTTGAAGCATCATGTTGTTTATGAATCTAGTTCATGCAGTATCATTATTACTTTCAGAGGTCAACTCTACAAGGTACCAGAGGCAGTCTGAACTACTACGATCTCTTTGATCTCCACAAAGCATTGTAGAAACGTGAACTCTTAGACCGGGAGAATTGTCCTCTTCATGGCTTGGTCGAAAAGTGAACGAAAGGTAACTGCAACAGCCAAAACCTTTGCATGAGGTCTCTCTACATAGTAACAACATGTGGACAAGATAGTAGAAGAGCACAAAGACATCTTTGTCTTGCCTACTCGAGTACCTTTGCACTGCCAGGTAAAGCACTCGATTGATTTCACACCCGATGCTCCTCTGCCTAATGACCCTGTATACAGGTGAACTATTTCGGAGAACGAAGAAATCAAATTCTAGATCCAAGAATTAATTATGAAGAGCCACATCGGACAAAGCTCCTCACCTTGCAGGAGCCCTATTGTTCTAGTACAGAAGAAGGACGAGACATGGCAACGTTTTTTTTATTACAAAATCATGAACAAAATCATAGTCAAGAACCGATACCTAATCCCTCGGATTGATGGTCTTCTCGATTAGCTCAAGGGAGCCAAATTTTTTAGTAAGATTGATCTGAAGTTAGGCTACCACTAGGTGTCAATTGAGCAAACTAATGTATGGAAGACAACCTTCAAGTCTAAAGAAGGTCTCTTTGAGTGGTTGGCCATGCCTTTCAGCTTGACTAATGCATTCATGCAAATGATGGATGGTATATTGTGGCCATTAAAAAACTGCTTTATGGTTGTATATTTGGACGACATCCTCATCTTTAGCAAAACATGGGAGGAACATTTGAAGCTCATTTAATAGGTTTTGGGCACCCTGTGACAACACAAGTTATATGCCAATTTGGAGAAGTGTTCCTTTGGCATGCAGAGAATCCAATATTTGGGATACATCATGGATGAACATGGTGTACATGTGGATCCAACCAACATCCAAGTCATTCGTGTTTTGTCAACTTGAAGACATTGACTGAGCTTTGCAACTTCTTGGGCCTTGCCAACTTATACCACATGTTTGTGTTGGGGTTCTCTCATATCGCTTGGGCCCTAATCCAAGTGACCAAGGGTGGAGCGAAGGCCAAGTTTGTTTGGGCATCATCCCAACATAAATCATTCAAGGATTTGAGATTCCACCTCTTCACAACACTAATATTTATTTTTCCAGACCTACAATAGCCATTTGAGATTGAGAAAGATGCTTCAGATTATGATATCAGTGCAGTCCTCACTCAACGTGGGCTCCTGATGGACTATCATAGTGAAACATTATATGATGTTATTCACAAATACCCCACCTACAATAAAGAGACGTACTCCAGTGCACAAGCATGTCGATAATGAAAGCATTACATTATGGGGTACGAAACGATCATCCACATTGATCACGTGCCTCTGCAATTCATGCAAACAGACATAAAGTTACAGAATGATTGCCATTAGAAGTGGTCCATGTACCTGCAACAATTCCATTGAACCTCAATTACAAGAAGGGAAGCACCAACCATATTAGAGACTGCCTCAGTCAACCTTGATTATGCCACTAACCACAATTCTTAACTCCTATGGGCCTTAAACGTTCGAGTGACCATAATTATATAGTAATGACTATGACTTTTCTACTACCTATCAAACATTGAGTGCAGGCAAACCAATTCTAGAATTTCATCTCTAGGATGGATTGTTATGCCATCTAAGCCATCTCTATGTTCCTTCAAGCGATTGTCCAAAGTTCATTTGGGAAGCTCATTACAATCGAGCGACAAGAAACTTTGGTGTGGACAAAATAGTTGCAGTAATGCAAAAGAATTTTTATTGGTTGGAGATTAGACAAGATGTCCACAAGTACATTAGAGCCTGCACTGCCTACACCATTGCTAAACCCACCATCAAGAAACAAGGGCTATACATCCATTTGTTTAATCCAGATAGGCCTTGGGAGTCCAACTCCATGGATTACATGTTTGTTTTTCCTTCAACCAAGAATGGGAATGATTATGTCTTTGTGATCGTCAATCAATTCTCCAAGATAACAGTTTTGGCACCTTGCAAGAGGAGCATCAACATCGAATCCACTGCTAAGATCTTCTTTGAATGTGTTTGAGTTCATTTTGGGCTCCCATGAACCATTATTTCATATCAATATAGTAGGTTCCTGAGTACATTTTGGTCAAGCCTATGGTTGATGATGGACACCAAGCT